>JAMQGT020002972.1:0-12586 GCA_024447675.2 Pterophyllum scalare | reverse complement strand
AACCATATATTTATAACAGCATTAATAACAATGCACGTGTCAGTTGATAGCAGCCCTTCGAGAGTGCCAGTGTGGGAGTGGTAGCTGGCTCTAATCCTTTTTCACTTTCATGGGTCTGAAAATTAATGAAAGCAACACCAAATTTGCATATACCAAATTTAGCTTTAAAGCAAGTAACTGGAGCCTGTGTGCGTCCTCCTGTGGGGAAGTGGCTCTCAGTAGTTCCTGCTGGAATGCATTTAATATCGGTTCCAAATGGAAACTCCTTAAACAACTGCTACAGAGTAACAGTGTCGTTCTTATTTTTTGTGCTCACTTTGGTCATCAGATTTGCACCAAAATAATTTTGGTCATATTTTGATGAACTTGTGAATGAAATGCGCACGTTCTGTTGCAGGAAATGACCTCTTTGAAAACCCATTATCGGTTCTCCTTTTTCGTACATTTCTAAATGTAACATGCTTCAGGATACCATGGTGATGGTGCTCCTGAGACTTCTTATAAATATGATATTCCAAACAGTTGGCTGTGTATTAAATTACATTTACACCTGATAAACAGGGACCCTGCATTCCACCGTATTTTAGCTCACTGTTACTCTTCTCACACACTTTAAACACATCTGCTGAGGCCTGTCTAGTACCTCACAATTACATTTTGCCTCTTATTTGTGTGTGTGTGTGTGTGTGTGTGTGTCTGTGTGCCCTCTGGTAGTGTGTCTGACAGATGATGGAAGAGCAAGGCTGGTGTAATTAAGGTGTCGGACTGAAAAGCTGGTTATGATTCTCTCACTCGTAATTTCCCAGGTTATTAAAAGGTGAGACTTACAGGCAGGTTTATTGTAATTCAAAATTAAAATGTGCCGTGTCAGTGCAATTGCTTATCTAATGATTGTAGCTGCATGGGATATTATCATTGCCCAGCTGTACCCACATTAGCTGGTCTGCTGAAATATGGAGGTTGATGAAGGTGCTTTGGAGAGACTGCCATTAAAGGCACAGAGCCTCCCCCCCGGAATAGTATCTTTTGCTTATTCTGTATGGATTTATTGTCACAGAATAATTCAATACAAAATAAGTTTTCATGCTTGCATGATTTGCTTCCATCCCAAATATTAATATCATTATCTGACTCTAAAGGAGGGAAAGTAAACGTAGGAGTGGAGAGTGGGAGGTGGAGGAAAGTGGCTTGATTTACTCCCACCTTGTTAAAAGCTCTGGAGAGGAGCAGAAGAAGAAATCTCCTTAATATCAATGCAAGAGTTAATTTAAAGCACCGCAACAATCACTGACAGATGATGTTGTTTCTAATAACTAAACTTTATGTTCTCACATTTTTAACAACACAGATGCTTGTCTCTTCTGTAGTGTCATCCGCACAACTGGCTGGATGGATGGATGGATGGATGAATGTATACTTGAATGATTATTCTAATGAAGCTGTCGAGCTTTAATTACATTGTCTCGTTTTAAATTTTTGTCACTGAGATTTATTGATCTGTTAAACTGAACTATTTTTAGTGCTTTTTTTTTTTCTTTAACCAGAATGGGAACACGATAGTTTGACAAATTGCACAACAGAAACACACATCTTTCACACGACACCAAGAAAGATGATAGTCATCTGCTGTTATTATGTTCGTCCCCGGATGCTATCCATCCTTGTTTAGCATCACATGAGAATACTGGGCAGATGCTTCAAAGTTCATCGCAGTGAACCATTTTATGACAAGAGGTTGTCATTTATACACAACACACACATTGTGTGCATTTGTGTCCTACCCACCCACCCTTTTATACTGTTGATGCTGTTAAGATGCATTACCTAGATTTTCCTTCTGGCAGTGCTTTCTACATTGTCAGTATAAACTCGAGGTCAATCAAAAGTTGACCTTGTCATTTATCTGGCCTGTGTCAAAATTAAAGTGCACAACTGCATAGTTTAATTTTGACTAGCAGCCAACAACGCTGGCCTATTCATCACCTCCATATTTGGCAGCCCAGGCAGTGTACAGCGCAGGGACTTAAAGCCAATCTGTCACACTCTCCCATCTTTACACAACATTTTTCACCTTCTGCAAAAGAACACGAGATGATGTGTCAGACTTCCCACGCATTCCATCTCTTCTCCATGATCCCCTTTCTCTGCTTTCTCTGTCTCGCTGTCACTTGCTGTCTTATTCCCCTGTTGTACTTCTGAACTTTCCCCCCCCCTTAGTCCTGTTTCCTAAAATGGCCCTGTGTCTCCAGCCAGCTCGTCCAGGCTGCAGCAGAAGAATTAGGGGCCAGCCGTTCGTGCTCCTGCCAAGTGTAAATGAACAGAGTAGGCAGAGAGAGAAGTAAGGAGGCCAGGACACGAAAGAGAAACCCAGTGGCAAAAAGACAGAAAGTGACATATATAAGGTGTGAGATAGAGTATTGATTAAACTGGTTACAGAGCTGTTCATGAACCAGATTACCCATGCCTGCTCTCTTAACCTTCACATGGTGACTTTGTTGCACTTTTTTTTGTTCTTTTTGTGCTACCGCCTCTTCTTTTTTGTTAGTCCAGCACGTTGATGTTGATGTTTTTCTTCGCTGGTTCACTTCAGTTCCTAGCTTTATCTGACTAACCAGAGCTTGGCCACATGTATGGCCTCCACAACAGTGTCACAGCTGCAAAATAAAGTCCTATCAAGAATAATTTAGCTATGAGCTTTCCATCTACATGATGCAACTCAGACATCAGAAATGCAAACGGTTTTGCAGGTGACACCCATTGTATCCAACTGCAGCACAGTAGGAAAACAAAGCCTGCTTTTCGCTCCACACTGTCTTACTCTGACAGCAACAGTGACTGGTAACCTTTCAAATTAAGGTTTTACAGGGAAAATGCATGAAGCGCTTATGAGATATTTTGTAACACTTTGGTATAGATTGGACTTTATATCAGTTTGTTGCTGAAAGGCTTTCAGAAGGAAAGAAAGTGCCGCAATTTAATGTTTTTAAATGTGAGGTTTTGGCTGCTGATTGGACAAGCACTGTGAATGGTAAACGGACTAATATTTACATGGTACCTTTCTACTCTATGTGAGCACTCAAAGTGCTACAAGCCTCATTCACCTATTCACACACACATTCACACAACTGACTTTTGAGTCACACACTCACACTCCGATGGATGCACCAGGGGCAACTCGGGGTTTAGTATCTTGCCCAAGGATAGCGATAGGAAGGGGATCGAACCACCAACCTTCTGATTAGTAGAGCCACAGCTGCCGCGTTCATATGGTGTCACTTTGAGATCTGACCCTGTTTTCTGAATTTTAAAATACAAGGCATTCCTTTCGGGTATTTAGATGGTTTGAGAACTACTAAAACCTTTCACAAAGCCACTGATCACAGCTGAGGAGCAGAACGACTTATTTGAAGAGAGCAGTGCATCCCCCATTATGTCAGTGTTGTACGAGGACTGTTTTTAAGGCCCGCATTTTCATTGGAGCACTGCATTTCATTTTCTCAAATTTAAAATCTTCCATTTGATTTGTGACAGAGGTGGGACTTGCTTCTTTTTTTTTCTGCCATGGGGCACAGGGTGAGACAGCAAGACAGAGGCAGAGAGACAGATAGAGAGGGAGGACAAGACAGACAGATGTGAGCAAGAGAGACCTTGAGAGACTACTTACACTGCATCAGGCTCAAGGGAAATCTAACCAGGCAATATCCAAACCAAGGTGCTGTGCTCCTGCCACCTTAGCCCCACACAATTACAATACTATTGGACAAAGATATTGAGCGCAGATCCCCTGCTATTTTTCAGGCTGCGTGAACACAGCAACACAGATTTTTTTTTTTTTTTTTATAAAAGTACAAAACACTGACTTATCGGAAAGCGAGACCATGCAAATAGGCAGAGCGGGCAGACACAGTTTAAATATGCTGACGTTCCCGAGTCCGGGTGCAGAAGGTGGCTGAAGTGCATATCTTCGTGTCTTTACTCTCACAGAACTTGTGCAGGGCTCACATCCGACCAGGTACAAGCTTGGCGTAAAGAATAACCTGCATTATTCCTTGCTATGAGGGGGGGCGGGAAACATTTGATAAAAGTTTCAGGTGTAACTTTTAAAATGTATTAATGTTGCTCTAGAAGACGCTCATTTATGCCTGGTGGTTTCACAAAGTCTGTCAGTAAATTGCCTGGCATACGACTACTGCTGCGCACTTCAGTTTTACACCAGAGCAAAGACCACAGATAGTGAAGAAGAAGATGAAGCACTGGGGGAAATTTTTGTAAGAAATTATAGAATATTTTATATTCTCGCTAAACTTTCTTTTTTTTTTAATATATGCATCTTTGAAGCCAACCTGATACTTTGAAAACAACCTTTCTAGCCTCTGAGTCACATCAGTTACCTTGTTCTTTTGACATTGCTCTCGTTTTAATGAATGTCCACAGACAATGTTTAATTTAAAAAGTTTCTCAGACTCTCCTGAGGGCTCTCTGAGGCCACATAGTCCTCTACGGCCCTCATTTTACCTTTCCATGGTCTTAGCAATCAAGCAGAGAAAGGTTACAGAGAGTTCATTCTTCATCTACCAATAATGCTCAAATTTTGGAGTCAAATCAATGTGCAAACTGGCATACTGAACATACAGTATGTGTGCATTACTTTTCTGTCACATACTCTACTACTCTGATGCTCTACTGTCCCTCCTGAAGTACTGTTGGAACATAGCTCTAAGGATAACAGACCGCAGATAGTGGTGTGGGAGGATAGCAGATGTGATTTATCACAAAAAAGAAAAAAATTTGGTAAATATTTATTTTTAACGTTAATTAACTAAATTAATTTTCCTTCCTCGAAAGATTGTCAGATAGTATCAGAAGCGCTAACTTACAGCATAGCTAACTAATTAGACTACAAATGGTGCCTGAAAGCTGCCAGCTTACTTTTATTAAACTGTGACTTTTTTGTGAATGAGGTCTTGTCAAAAAGTCTGCACCAGTTAACGATCAGTGTGGCAGACATGTAACTCCAAATAAAGAAATTGTTTCTGTCTCTGTTTTATCCCAGCGTGACAATAAGAAAACTCCCAGAACCCCAGCTGTTTGAGTCCTTAGCTAACAGACTTGCTTGTATTTTTAAATTAGTACATTTTCACTTCTGACCTTACAAGAGACAGGATTTAGGATTAATGCTTTAGATCCAAATATCAATTTTCTTCCACTTATCCAATTTGGGGACATGGCAGGGGTGAAGTGCAACCTTATCAAAAAGTCAGGGCAGTTAATTTCAATCCTATTAAAAGATATTCCTAATATGATTATTTCAGTCACCCGGCTTTGAGAAGCCCCTCCCACCTGATGTTCAGACCTTCTGTTTACGAGGGGCAAGCAATCAGAAAAAGGTTGAGATGACGAGGAGCTAAAAACAGCTTGTTTCAGATAGAATAAGTATAACATAAAAAGAAAATGATTGCTTTGAACTTTGCAGGTCATGAGACCAAGAATAAAAATATGTAGTTGGAAATTATCTTTAATGCTGAGTTAGTCAACCACGCTAACACGCTGATCCTGCAAAGCTGATAACAGTGGTTAATTCTTTATAAATGCCCTAAAATGCAGCGCCAGATGTTCAGTCACCTTAAAGAGAAGTTATACTGCTTAGTGTATATTAACGTTTCATATTTTATTTTGGCTCCTACAAGGAAAGATTATTTTCACTCCAGGGTGAGATAGAGAATATAAGCTAGCAGCTGTTAACTGTCTTGCTCAAGGAAACTTCAGCAAAGTGAATGCCTGCAAACCCACTTGTCCTCCAGTATTCAAACTCCTTCTGCCACCTTTCTTCTCATACAATGAATTTAAAAGCAATTTGACACAATTTCCTCCTCGTGTAAGGACATGTTATGTCAAAAAAAAAAAATGGGAGAAATTTCTTGAATTAGCAGTTTCAATTGATGTGTTCTGGGGAAAATATTTTTGAGTAATAGCCAGTAACCAATTGTTTGAGTTCTATTTAAAAAATGGCAGAAATTACTGACTTTTTAAAGTTATTATCTCCCCTGACTTTTAACATTTGTAGGTAAGCCACTTAATACATTAAAATGATATTTTACAACACAACTGCCTAAATGAGCCTAAAAAAGCAAACTGCATTAAACATGTGAACACATCTTTTCAGTGACAGCGCTGAAACTTAGTGTTCTCTTAGAGATAATATTTTCTTTATGAGCCTTATGGATGCACTGCCAGCCTCGGGTCAAATCTTTTTCCACTCAGTGAATTCATAATGTAAAACTACTGTATGATCTGCAAAGGGAATGTGCAAATGTAAGGCTAATATATGATTTAGAGAGGAAATGTTCTGTGCATTCAGAATTAGTGATTTACAAATGTAAAGGTGCAGCAACAGGTCCGTCTTCTGCATTCATCTTGGTTTTAGTCTCTGGCTAAGTAATGTTTTTGCATCTCATATTGCTTCACATTGAAAAAAAGGTGTAATGCATGCAGTGCCCTCTCTATAAATCTTAGGTGTAATGCAGATGAATAGGCGAACTGAAAACGCTTAACTTGCCTATAAGTATGCATGCATTCCGCCTGGCGACCAGTCCACACTACTGCTAAGTTTGTCATGAGACAGGCCCTCCCCCTCTGCAGGTATGAGCAGAATAGGCAAAACAGGAAAAGCATGAAAGATATAAAATAAATGAGTGGATTGATGATTAACTGATGAATACCCCATTGTATAAATACTGTATATAGACTTAGACAGGATGGTAAGGCACCAAGGAGCACATGTGAGCTGTGTTTGAAGAAGCATTCAAGCGGCCTAGTATCTACTATTCTGTTATTGTTAAAATAAATGTGTTGCCATTTGTGGCATTGTGGTTGTACTGTGTGAATCTTTTTATTATAGTCTGATATTTGGGGCCTTTCGCCTTCATTCACACTGGCCAGAGGACGGACTGACGATTTAGCTGGTTTTGCCTCAAAACAAAATATAATTTATTAAAAACTAGGTAAATTACTATATTTACATTTTAAAGAAAAAGGCACCTCACCATTGCCTGTGAAATAAAATTACTAAAATTTACCATAAGATCCATATATTAAAAAAATGCTCCTCTAAAAGAAGTATGTCCAGGCAGATTTAGGTTTTGCATCTGAACTCTTCATGTTTCTGTATTCATTAAAAAAAAACCCATATAAACTCTACAACAAAAACGCCTTCTGAAACGTAGATTGTGTATAGATAAACTTGTTGCTCTCATGTATAATTTTATTGTTTCCCGTGCTCATCATGTCTATGATGATACGGTATTAATTTTATTTTACTTCACGAGAGCTTTTACAGCCCTTGGACGTTCCAGCCCTAAATGTAGTTGATGGCCCCTGGTGTAGTGTATAATTACATCTTCCAACAAATTGATCCATTCTCATTAACTTATAAACAATCAATTAAAGGCACAGGCACTGCTGTGTCCCCCCACCATATCTGCATACAGTGGCAAAGAAGGACATCTCCCTTTCAACTAATTGCATTTGGCTTGAGACCAGCCACGTATGTACACCGGTACACCAAAGGCAAAGAAGAAGAGAAGTTGTAGGTATTCATGTGCCGTGGAGGGACAATTGTATTCATGTCTGCATCGTCAGATTCAAGATATGAAGGATCACGACTATGTTTTATCGTCGGAAAAGAAGGTCCCCTTCATCAGAGACGCAAAAATGTGAAGAAAAGAGACAACGCCACCGGCATCTTAATAAAATGTCATCCTCTTCTTACTCACCTCAATTCATGTCCTGTCAGGGTTCTAACTCATGAAAACGTGCATATACATGATTATTTATTCCTGATATTGTCACAGTTACTTATTGTCAGCACATTACACATGCAGCCCTAGAGGAGGATGCTAGGGATAGGATGAGATGAAGGCAGACGATCCAGCAGTGTCAGTGGCCTCACATTGTAGTGGTTAACACATTCACCTAGCATGCTAACCCTAACCCAGTTTGAGACTGGGTAGAGGCACAAATCCCATGGAAGGTGTGCGCGCATCCACGTGTGTCACTGGAGGCATTTGCTTATGTGTGTTTTTTTAGCCAATAGCGCTTTTACAAAAGCATCACAAACAGACTAATGATGCGACTGCAGTCTACCGCTGTAATATCCCCTTGTCTTCACTTTTGCCATTCAACCTCTACTCTGGACAACTTCACCTAGTCCCACGACCCCATCAGAGAGTTTAGGCAGTCTCGGGTGACTGTGTCAATAGAAGGGTTTGTATCTGGAGGTGCACCATCCCCTTGCCCCTAAGAATCTCCCTGAGAGTTAGGGAGTTCACCGTGTGTTTAAGTGTAAGTTCAGTTAACCCCCATTACCCTCTGCAGCACTGTACTGGAGGATTAGCAGAATACAAATAGCCCCTCGTGCTCCTCCTGTCCTCTACATCTCAGCTCCTACACTATCCACTGTAAGAGTTGCTGACGGTGAGAAAGAGTGAAATATGATTTGGGGCCAAGCAGGTGTTTACTGCATGCTAAATAGTGTCCTGCTGCTCATTATGTAGTCCTTAATGGTGGGGATACATTAGCAAACGGTGTGAAATTTTAAATTAGGGAAGGGTGATGAAGTACCCTCTCAAAATGTTGCTCCTGCTTTGGTACCATGTGATCCGGCCTTGCAGAAGCTCACATCATGGTTTGGAACAAGAGAAATGGCAGAGGGTTTAGAGGCGTATTAATATTTGATAATTCTCTTCTTCTTCTTCTTCTTCTCTTTGTTGTATTGTATTTGGTTTTAGTGTGGAATCAAAAAGCATAGCAAATCAATGAAAGCTGATCTACCACGAGTAAAGCATGCCCACGAATCTGAAACATTTCTGAATGTTGTTTGTAACGATGCAGTGAACTCTGCTTTGTCTAACAAAGGAAGCATTTACCAAAAGCCACGTTTTATTCACGTATTCATTATGAAAAAGCTTAGTTCATATATGATATAGGACTAGATCTGTAAGCCTTTACTTTTTAATTCATTGAACAATTCTTCAGTTTAAATACAACAAAATTATGGAAATTTTTCATACAGTTTTGAGCTCGTGATACTTGTGATTTCTGCACATTCAAACCATACTGCACACATCTGTGTTTTGGGATGATTTAGAGACACTCTGATGATGAGTGCACATATTGATAGGCAGGGAGGAAGGTGGCCATCCGATCATTTTGGCTCTCATTTATGCGGAGATTGGACGGAGTTATTGCAGTCCTGTGACAGCCCCAGATAATTGATTTTATTTATTTATTTTCATTTTAATATCAGAACACTTAATTTACTGATTGTGTGGAGCATGAATGAGATGTTGTTGCACCTGCACTCTCCGGCCGCGTCCTTGTAGCTGCTTGTTAATACGAATTTTTAATCAGCAGCAATTCAATGCTTTTAGTTTTTCAGAAACTGCTTATCTACTGGGGTTTTCCCACACGACCATCTCTTTACAGAGAATGGCCTGAAAAAGAAAAAATATCCAGTGAGCAGCAGTGCTCTGGGGGAAAATGCCCTGATTATGCTAGAGGTCAGACAAGAATCACCAGAGTGCTTCAAGGTGGTAGATGCAGAAGAGCATTTCTGAGCATACAACATGTGGAACTGAGAAGAAGCAGCAGAAGACCACACCAAGTGCCACTCTTGTCAGCTAAGAAAGAGCGACTGAGGCTACAGTTCACATGGGCTCACCAAAATTAGACAACAGAAAATGCTGATCCCTAAGGAACATATGCAGCACATATTGGTGTCAAAGCAGGTACCAGTTTATTCACAACTGTGGCAATTATTCGCAGAAAAACCCCCAAATAAAACCAAACAAATAGCCACAACGTTATCAAAGGTTTTTATTAACCGAGTAGATCTACAAAACATGAGTTTCTTATAGCTATATGTATAATATACATATTCTTGCAAAAAGACAGTTAGCAGTTAAAAATTAAGCAAAAATATTTCCTGTAGACATAATTAGCTATTTCTGAATTTAAATTCACTCCACTTCTGAGCTGAGAACTTTAATCCATGAGCGTGTCCCTGGGCAGAGGTAGTTCAAGGTTCTTTATGACATTATTCAGTAAGAATTCATTTATTTATCCAATTACTTATATTGTATAAGGCATCATCATGCCATGGTTTCATTAACATGTTTAAACAGTCGTTAGCTCCCAACCTTAAGCCTTAATCCGGTTAAAACAAGGAGGTAGAGCGAAAACCAGAAAGTAACTATTAATTTTCTGTCCTCGCGCCCACCATCTATGTACTCATTTCCCATCTCTGGCTTCCTCTAATGTCATCTCCCTTCTCTCCTGTTTCTGCTCTCTTGTTTCATTCTCATCGCTCACGCTCCTTCAGTTCATCTTTCTGTTTTCCATCATCTCCTCCTCCATGTTCTCCTTTCTCTTTCGCGGCAGCTCAGACCAATATAGTGCAGACCAATATGAGATTTCTTGGTTGATAGAGAGCCACAGCCACTCCAGCATGCTATATTGTGTGTGTGTGTGTGTGTGTGTGTGTGTGTACCTTTCTCTCTGTTACTGTGTATCTAGTGTTGTATGTGTTTGTATGTGAATTTATTTTTGTGCAAGACAGAGTGATTTTTGTTATGTGTGTGTGTGTGTGTGTGTGTGTGTGTGTGTGTGTGTTGGTCACAAAGCAGGTCTCCAGGCCAGTGGCTGTCAGTCTAATTCTATTTCTATGGGGAGACAGAGATGCTGGAGATAACAGTGTTGTGTGAGCTACTGTACTGCCTGGGCTTGTGTTTCAGTGGAGTTTCAATTAAAGTGAACTGACTCCTGGGAGAAGAGTGGTGGCCATCCGCCATGCTGCAGACACACACTCTATTCCCTGAGACTGATCGAATGGTTCCATGCTATACAACACAGCTTGACAGCACACAACCTGATGGAAAATAGTGAAGGAGGCAGGCAGGTACCTCACACACGAACATACACACAGTCATCATTCTGCAAGTAACCATACAGCACACACAGGCGCGCACACACGTGCAAACACACACAAACGGTGACTCTCTTGCACACATTTATGAATCCTCTTTGATTGCAGTTTTGTTTTGAAGGAAGCTCTACATGATTACTGGGACTCGAATGCCTATACATGCTTTTGCTGAAAATTACATTTTATAGAAATTGGCTACCTCACGTTGTGCATGATTGCACCCTTGGAGCCAAAATTGCTAAACTTTGTCATTGTTCGCTTGATAGAATCCATATTGTTGCCACCTGAAGTCTACTGTGTGCATATATTTTTAGGGTTATTAATCATAGTGGCATCTCATTTTTGCCGGCTTATTCCTCAGAGTGTACAAAATGTCACTGTCGTGCGACATTGGCTCACCATCTCCTGGGGAATAAATGTACTTAGGCTGAGAGTCTGTATGATTCTTGCATGGCAGGAGCATTGACTCTTTCTCTCCTGAGGGTATAAAGTAAGCCTAGTGTTTAGCACACAGACGCAAGTCTAATAAGTCTTGTGCTGTAATTTCTTTACAGGGAAAGTATTTGGGATTTACTGAAGTAATGAGGTAATTTCCATACACATTTAGTTGTCTGAATTTTACTGGCTAGCAATGGAGGAGAGGCATGCTAACTATTATTCAGTTATAATGAACAGCAGAGTGAGCATGACCACACATCTTCACACACATAATATTAAAGTATTTTTCAGCAGATTGTCCGAAGGGCTGTAAGTGTAACAAGAAAGCAGTCACTTGTAATGATGAACTCACTTGTGTAAATTATATTAAGACTTAAAGTTATGCTTGACAAAGACTGTGGCCTTAGCATCCAAAATCTGAGGAAGAACTTGGAATAGTGGATGGCAAGACAAAAGAAGAAGTGACAGGCATGAAAAAAAAGTATCTACAGCAGATGAACAGTATCTGAACGTTATAGCCGTAAGAAATAGGAAAATAATGTCAAAGCCCTGACAAAGTACCTGAAAGATGCACGTGACCCTTCATCTGATCCATCTACTGTTCGCTGAAATGGTCTCGATGGAGTGGCTGTCAAGAAGCCACTCTTAAGGAAGGGAAACAGGATAAAAGGAAAAGAAAAAATAAAATTATGGGTTATGCCAGATTACACAAGAACTGCGCTGAAAACCTATTGTTACAGGTCTTGTGGCGGGGTGAAGAAAGCATGCCTAAAAGAGTTCAGGCTATGTTGAAGAATAAAGGGGGTCACACCAAATATTGCCTTTAAAGCTCATTAGAACGGTTCTTTCTTTATGCACTTTATTTCTGTTTATGTTTCAGTAAATCGCCTCACCCTCTTAACCGTTTTCCTAACGAAATATAAAGGAAAAAAATGAAAGGTGACTCAAGAGTTCGGAGTGCACAGTACTGTAGCAGCTCGGTGTCTGTAACTGAACGGGACTTGTCTCACCTGTTTCCGGAGTCGGTGCATTTTGGAACGTTTTCAATGCAGTTATCTGAGGAATAGCACTGAAGATGGCTCTGCTGCTAATTAGCACTGGTTAGCAGCGGTATGTGTCTGCGCATTGCACCCGTGTGGTCTATAGATATGCGGAGGTTAGCAGTAG
>JAMQGT020002970.1:30000-141709 GCA_024447675.2 Pterophyllum scalare | reverse complement strand
TACATCGCAAATTAATCCCTACTGATTGACAGGCAGAATCACCTGAGACACAGTTCAGGTCAGCAGTTGAATTAAACTACATGTAATTATAACAGCAGTGCAGATGCTCCCGCTACAGTACATATTCAACCTACTAAAGGACTCCAAGAATGTACTCAACCAGCAAATGCCATAAAACATGCGCACACACAAAAGGGGGCTGAATACAGGAAGGGAAAGCAAAGGTTCAGCCCAAAGGAAAAAATCTTTTCAGTCAATCCAGTAAGTGCACGTTTAAAATTTGGAGGAAGGAAAAAGGGAAAGGTGCACAGTCTGTATATCCTCCAGGACATCTAAAACCTTTTCAAAAAAAGAGTACACTCATCTTTAGGACCTGTGCAGCATTTGAAAGGTCCTCAGAACCTCATTAAGGACATCCTCAATAATGTGTAGAACCTCAGGATGCCTAAAACATTCTCAAAGACTCAGTGCTCTTGGGTATGTCCTTTGAGACTGCTCAGACCCTCTTGGTAAGCTCTGTAAGCTTCCTTAGGGACTCAGGAACCTTAGAATTATTTTTCTTTTGTAGTTTCCTTTGTGATCTCCTCTAGAACTTCAGCAAACCTCTCAAAGACAAGAATGCAAAATCTTCCCACGGAATGTCATAAAGTCCTCAAAGACTGGCAGAATATTCAAAATGTTCTAACAGGTGTTTCAGAACTCTGGCTTTTCCTGCAGGACTATGACTTATTTGCCCTGAAATTTAAAAAAGAATCTTGGACTTGGACTAAAGGCAATTTCTCAAGGACTGTTGGAACCCTTCTTCCTATAGAACCATAAGAGCAACTGGTCCAAAGAGCTTTTAAACTCTCAAAGACCTAAAATAACTTTTCAGGGACTTCTGGACTACTTTAACCTCTACTCCTCTAAAAGGTTGCTTTAGCTGTTGAAATGATTCCTACTTCCAGGCCTTCAGCACTTTCCAAAGAACTGTGAAACTTTATTAAACTTTTTCAACAGCTGCTGGACTCCAATCGCAACTAAAAAAGCAAACAGAGCACAGTGACAAAGGTTAGGGCACAGTGGGACTTGACATATATATTTAAATGTGGTGGCTCAGTTGCACAACAGTGAACAGTTAATGATGTTTTGCTTACATTCACCCTTCTCCCTGTATCTCATTCAGTATGCAGACAGGGCCCTGTACTGCCAGCCAAATGGAAGTCTGTTGTTATTTTTAACTGTCCCACTGACTGAGCAGCTTTCTTTGTGAAATCCTCCACTACAAAAATAGAGTGAAACAGCTTACATAACAGAGAAAGAAAGAGACGGGGGTGGGGGGTGACATCCTTCCTTCCTTCAGTATGAATAAGACTGTAAAGTCTGACCTGGGGGGGGGGTGTCAAGTTTTAGAGTGAGCCCGTGTGATATGGAGACATATTTAGATGTGGGACAAGTAGTTTTTTTTTTTTTTAATATTTAGTGTCATGTCTGTATTCTACCTCCATTTCTGCTCTTTGACATAAATAAATGAAAGCTGCTGTGGTGCCTGACTTAACTCAGAGTAGATGTAAGAAGCCAAACCAGGTCCCAGATCATTCAGAGCTGAGTGGATGTGGTTCAAAGTCTGCGGTTAGCTTGCTGAACAGAAACAGGACAACAGACTGTGGTTTGTTCACTGTCTGTAATAACAACAGGACAGTTGAGCGTCTTGGTTAATTCAGTGTCTATAATAGTGACAGGAATGCAGAGTGTCTGATTAGTTTGCTGTCTGTAACGTGTGCAGAACAGCAGAGTACTATGGGAAGTGTGCTGTGCGTAGTAACAGCAGGACAGTCAGGCATCTGTGCTTGGTACACTGTCAATAATGACAATGGGACTCTTAAGCATTTATGCTTAGTTTACTGTGTGTAATAACTGCAAAACAGTGGAGCATCCATGGACAAACTGTCAATCAGGACAAGTAATTATCATCTTTTCTTTTAATAGTTACATTTAAAAATGTCTATTTAATAATTTAGATTTATCAATTTGCCAGGTCAGAGGTCACGATTAAATTGTGTACAAGTTGTCATTTTCAAACATAATTAACATGTACAACATCTGCTGTATGAATTGACACATGTGTACACACAAACAAATGCACACAATGCTACACACAAAATGGGGCTGCAGAGAGCATCTCTACTCCTCTGGATGATGACTCACTGTGTGCTGACATCACATGCGCACATACAGACACACAGAAACAGCGGGTAAATCAGGGCGAGCTCCTGCTGCCCTCAAAGACTTGCTGCTCTACTGTACAGGCCTGAGGCTGACTGTGTGTGTACTTGCTTTACTTGTGTTGTGGGGACTTAAACCTGTTTACATAAGCTGAATCCTGGAATTGGATGATATTGGCCCTTCAACTGATATCAGCATTTTTTTTCCCCCTGGAACAATGCAAGAAAAAAACAAAATAAAAAGACTTACAAAAATATCGGCATTGGCTACTGGCCAAATCATAATCGCAAAGATCATTATTGGTATCAGCCCAAAATTTTACAACCGTGCATCCCTAAAATTTATTGTTTTCAAAAATCCTCATGTAATCTGGGTTATGTGACAATGTGGTGTTTTCGACTTTGACCCTTATCTTCACCAAGTAGCCTTGTTAATGTCCTGTATCATTGTGCATGTTGTCCATTATGCAAAAGCAAAAAGATTATGAGCCATTATACTGATAACAATACTGGAATCTTTAGTACACAAAAATCGGAATGGACCACAGAAATTCACTATGAAGAAAAAGAACCTTAAGTTCTGTGTTGTCTTAAGAGTGGTAATTTTATGAGCTCAGAATATTTATGCTTGTTAGGAAGCACCATAGTAAGTCTTTAGGCAATGACTGTAAGTCAATGTACTGTCCTTTTAAGTGAAGAAAACGAGTCTGTGTGAGTGTGTGTGTGTGTGTGTGTGTGTGTGTGTGTGTGCGCAGCATTCGGCTTTCCCCTGAATTAAATGGATAGAAAGATTAGAGTGTTAAAGGGGAGGAAACAGATCCCTGATTCTCCCTGCAGGGGGCCGCCATGTTTTGAAACAGACAGTTATATCCCACAGCTAACCCACAGTTCCCACAGTAATGAGAATACAATGCATTATGTAAATGGTCTCATATGCAGCTACACATCTGTCTGAACAAGCCAATAACATAGAGATTACTGTCACATGTAACCTGTTGTCCATATCAAATGGCTGGAAGCTTCATATTCATTTACTCTGGTTCCAACTGTACAAAAACCACAACAAAGATAGGCCCTGTGCACCATCTGTTAAACACAAATTCATAAGTAACTCATTTTGATTAAGTTGAATTTTCTGAATTTTCTGAATTTACCACCACATTTTCAGCAGCACAGTACGATACAGAGAGAAGCGAAATGAGGCACAGAAGTGTTATTAAGGGGCGCTGATCCATATGAGCACAAAGAATGGTCACTTTATTTTTAGGAGCTACGGATGGTCAAGTTCCATGACATTTTCTCAAAAACCATTTGTGGTGAGCACATGCACATCAAACAAGTTAAGAATTATAAATGGCTTTAAGCTCACATTCAGGCATGTGGGACGCGGTCCAGCAAGCTCAGCCACTGAGCCATGGCTCTGTGATACATGTAGGCAAGCATGCATCACTGAGCCATATACAAAAGACATTTTGTATATAGTTTATTTTACTTAATATTTAATACTGTACTGTAGTATTTTTTTTTATCTTTTCAATTTTGTATTTCAGTTTATACTTTTACATCTCATAGTACCCCATACATAAAGCACTGTGTTTTCTTGGTATTTAGCACCATAATAATATCCTTACATGTTCTACCTTGTCGCTGCACTAAATTGTATTTAGAATCTTAAAAATAAAAGTAATTCAGATGTGAAGTAGTTTTATATGTGCACTAGAACACAGCACACGCAGGAGCTCGTAGTGTCTTTGTTCTCTGTTGATAGCGGTCAGAAGTCTAACGTCTGTGTGTCTGAGGTGTAACGACGGTACCCAGTCACAATCACACTGTTGCATTTCATAAGCTGGTTTTGCCAAAAGAATAAAGATGTTGTTTGCGTTAGCTACGTTGCAGCAGTCCTGCAGCCCGTAACGATGTAACAGTCAAGTGTGCCTGAAGTGTAATATTAGCACCTGGTCAGCATCACAATGGCACTTTCTTCAGCAGTTCTTGAATTTGTACCAAGAGCATGTACACAACAATCAGCAGTGTCTGTTGTCTAAGGGCACATACTTGCTGAATCACTATGTGATTTGCACTGCTTTTACCATAATTGCCCACTCCCACTGAATGCATCATTCCTCAGAATGTCAAAATTAGGGATTTGTCCCCTGTGGAAACAAACTCTAATTTCAAAAAAACAACAAAAGAAAAAACAAATGAATACTTAAATTCATAATAAATCACCAACTCAGTTGATTTAAAACTGGTAACCTGTGTCATGTGGCATAGCATCAGGGACTGCACTGAATGTAGATATGCAGTTTACTTTGTTAATCTGAAGGGGAAACTTGGGGACACTAGAGATCCAGTGATCTGAAATTTGGATCAGTTATCAGTATAATCCTGGCTCAAAAACCTGGATTGGTTTAGAAAGAAAAAAGTTGGTTTGGTACCTTCTTAGTGGTAAAGGGTCCAGGAAACAAAATACTTCCAAGTTTTTTTAACTCACTCACATGTTCTGAAGTAGCTAGAGCCAACACCTCCTATGCTTACACTGGACATTGTACGAAACAGCTCAGTTCTGATCGATAGTTCAGCAAAGGTGATCTAGCCAAGATGTCGCTGAAAGCGAGAAATCTCTGTTTGGAGATGGAAAATGGTGACTGGGACGTTTCACATGGCACTGCACCTTTAAATGCTGCTTACATGGCAGCATGCACCTTTCGTGCTCCTCCTGCATCCAAACTCCATAAACTCCCAGTGTTCCACAGAGTTGCATTGCCTTCTTCTCACATTCTGCAGCCATTTATCCGAGAGGATTGGATTTGGATCTAATTCCTGGTTTACAAGTGTGATTGCAAAACCCGGGGGGGGGGGGGTAATTCCTGCATTCTCAGAGGCATTGTGCGGCTCTATGTGTGTTTTGTTTGCAGCAGCTTGTAGTGTGTGGATATCAGCCAGTATGCTGCATTCAGGTTGGATTTCATCACCTAGTATAACGCGAATGGTTTGCTGGTGCTGTAGAGGGTGCAGGCATTAGTCTAACTACCTGAGACACTACGAGCACAGGACAGGGGATGAAGCCATGACGGGAATATTGTTAGTCATTGCCTGAGAAAATGTAGCTTTGTATTTCAAACAATTCATCTAATGAGAAATTACACATCACAATACACTACATTCAGCTTATCATCAGCTAGTATGACATATAAAACAATCAATCACTGTCAGTTCAATGTGGCAGATTTCACCTTTGTCCCAGACACTAATCGACAGCCAAACAAAGGAGGGAGGAATGGAAAGGGCCCCTCTGCACAGACTTCTCTATCCAAAGCGACATGCCCAGCACTGGAAGAATTCACATAAGCGTTTCACATGCTGTCTGTCTAGTTGAGTCAGGTGCATCTCCTTTCCATCTCTTTCAGTCGGTCTTTCGGACGTTTTTACATTTCACTTTTCTGAGGCTTATAGGTTTTTGCTCAAGCAGGGCTGCTCCGAATATGGCAAAGACAGTAGGATTGTGATATTATTTTGGTAAATCATTGTAATCTTGATAGCAAATTTCCTCAAAAGTTTTTACAAATTTCACTTCTCAGAGCATACATCCTGGTTGCACAAAGGCTCTTTTACCACCACAACTCACTCAAGCTGAACTAAAAACTGCGCACTGCATTGGGCTTCTAGGGAGTGCCGAAGTGACACTGACTGTCAAGGCAAAGGTGGTGCACTTGACATAACAAGACAAAATAAGAACTTCTTAGCCGAAAAAAAAATATCACATTTATCCTGTTTCAATAATAATTGGAACCCAAAAACATAACTGAAATTAAAATCTGATAATCACCCAGTCCTACTCTGAACTGGAAGTCTCTTTGTAGATATCAGTCTTTTCAATTTTGTGACTACTTTGTTTTTGTTTAGTTAAGTAATCCTTTCTTCATTGGTTAATGTCTCCATTATTTTGATTTTAGCTATCTGCTGGTTCAATGGGGTTAAATAGGATCTTTTCTTTTTCAATTCTCATATTCAGTACCAGCCAAAAGTTTGGGTGGTACATACTGTTCCAGTGGTGTTTTTTCATATTAAAAACAGCCATTAGTTTTTCTAATTTTGGTTCTGTATGATGTCAATAAGGGCAGAAATCTCAAATATGGTGATCTGGATCACCATGTCTGGCTGTGAGCCCCCTGGCAAAATTGACTTTTTTATTGAGCCATAGCACAAAACCACTGCTGTGCTTTAACTTTTAACTTGCAAAATCAAGTTAAAACTGAGGGTTATCTTCCAGTTTGCACACAGTATAAAAACCTCAGCAAGAGTTTGAGCGGTCACTCGAGAAAGCATGAAAACAAAAGAAACCAGTTTAGACTTGAGAAAAAGAATTGTTGATGCTCACAAAGCAGGAGATGGATATACAAAGTTATCACAGTGTTTCCAAATGTCAAGAACTGAAGTGAGAAGGATCAAGAAATTCAGAGAGATCCACACACAGTACAGAACAAGCCTGGCAGAGGTGGGAAATGAAAGATTTCAAATACTCTGGAATGAAAAATAGTGAGAGACATGTTAAAGACCCCAGAACAACTGCCAAGATACCAGTGAATCACCTTGAAAATCTGTGGGGTGAACTCAAGACCGAGGTCCATGCCAGAAGACCATTAAATCTGGAGGATCTTGAAGATCTGCCAAAGAAGAATGGGCTGGGATTACTCAGGGCATGTGAGTGAGTAATAATTCTGTCCTCATCTGTATGATGCTCTTGCATACAATTTATGAAATGCAGTAAATGTTTGCAGCACTTTGTGTAAATCCACCTGTCCACAAGGACAGGACTGAATGCAGTCAAACATTCCCATAGCTGCTCTTTCATTTGACCTTTGTTACCCCATAGTGACATAAATTCTTTGCTGACCTCTAACCTGGATACTCAGAGCCCTTATGTCCTTCCATCTGTCAAATTACCAGCAGTGACAAAAATAGAAACTCATCTGTGTGAGTCCAATACATGTCACAGGTTTGGCAATAAGGAGGAGGGAAGAGGAGGCAAAGAGAAAGGAGGTGAGGAGAGAAGAAAAAAGAGAGGAGAGAAAGACAGAGGAGAAGGAAACAAGAGAAGACGGCAGCAGTAGGATGTGTTTTAATTTTAAAAATGTGTTCACTGTCTATCAGCTGTGAACATGTGAAGAGACAGCTGGTTCTCAACGCAAGTGTCCTTGGGCACAACACTGAACCACAAATGACTGATCCTTTTCTGGTAGTTTTTATGTGGATAAAAGAGTGACTCTGATTCTTCAAAGGAATAATATCGACACTTAGGCAATTTGGGGTGGACCAGTTAGGCTCTTTACTGAGCGCCCTTCTAGTTAGTCCACCCATCCATCCATTTTTGCCACTTTGGTTTTGGGTGGCGGGGGCAGCAGTCTAAGCAGAGATGCCCAGACCTCCCTCTCTCCAGTTACCTCCTCCAGGGTAACTGGAGGCCAGGTAAAACCAGACTTATAAATAATTTATTCTAAGCTTTTTCCTAAATATTGTCATCACATCTGGTGAAGACAGAAACTGTAAAAGCGGGATATTCACTAGCCAAAAGTGTTTACGAGCAAAAAAAAAACAAAAAAAAACCACACACACACAAAAAACAATGTTATTCCCTTTCCTATTGGTGGAAAAATGCACCACATCAACCAATCAAAAAAGTTTTTGGCAGTGAATTTGCATTTGCTTTTAGTGGCTCAGCAACAGGTGAACACTGTAGGAGTGGCGGTGGCAAAAGAGAGACAGCGTTATTGATAGTGGGTTTTTAAATTTAAGAGATTTCAGCGTGTTTGGATTGTATAGTTACTGTGCAGTCCAGTGTGTTTAGTTTGTTGTGTAGTCATGGACAAGGCAGATTCTGCCATAACGCCACCAAAGGCGGACTCAAATGTAAACACTGTCTCCAGGTGAACAACAGAAGGAGTGACACACCTGGAAGTGTCAGGCCTGTGATGTGTCCCTCTGTCTGTGGTGGACAGGAACTGTGTTTTTTTTCTTTTTGGAGTGGCACAAATAATTTGTGTGACATCTTCTTGCGACATCTGATTGTGTAGATAACTGTACAAAAAAAAGAACGCCTGAGGCATTGCCTGCATTTTAATGTAAATAGTTGTATATAACTTTGTTCTTCTGCATTCACAGCCAGAACTTTTTTGGCCGAGATGTCCATATTATCAGTATCTGCTATCAGTGATGTCATAAAGATTTAAGAGTAGAAAAAACTTGAAAGAGTGTTTAGAGCGGTCTGAAACCTGAGTTTTGTTCTTGTTTAAAAAGACCATCCACCACTGTAATAGTATTTATATGACAGACAATTTGTTGTAGTTGTCATTGAAATGGTACTTGTATCTGTCATAGTGTTTTTATTGAAATTCTATCTGGATATTTCTGGTATAATTCTGATTCTGTTCTGGTCCTGTTGGTGTCTGTCGGCGGTGTTCTGCCTAATGCTGCTATCTTTTCAGATAAAACCTGATTAACGTGCATGCTGGGACAGAATCAGTCCATTGGGGGGGTATTTGTGTATATCTGTGTTTGATGACATCAGCAGGAAAACATTAGGAGAGTCACTGGAGAATGGGAAGAAAATGAGAATCTAAAAATAGAAAAGAGAGAAAAAGTAGGACAACCAGATTATCCATACCTCCTGCTCCCCCTTTTCCTCACTGTACTACTCTAATCCTTCTTCTCACCTTCACCCTGGTCTCCTGTCCGTCACTCATGATGCTTTCTTTGTCCATTTTTCTTTTTTTTCCCTCTTCTTTTGTCATCATCTCCTTCTCTCCTCATTTTCTTAGGCCTTTCATTATTTTAGCTTTCTTTTCTCTGTTTCCTCTCATCTCTTATTTACTCCTTTCAACTAGTTTCCTTCTCCCTCTCATTTCTGTTCCTGGCTACAGTTATTATGTTTCACCTTTAGGTTCTCTCCTTTGATAAGCTCAAGTTATTGATCGGTTTGTTATTGCATTAACACTGAAGGCTCAGGGGTGACTTAATGGTAACATGTTCCAAGCAGCGGGAATACAGTTTACACTGGTGTTCAGTGTTGTTAGAGACATTCAAGCCCTCTGTGATGACTCTCAGTGTTTTTGTACTGTGCACATCCACCCACATGTCAGAATACTGTATCTCACAGATGTAGCAGGTCAGGCAAAAATAGAGGTGAAGTGTAAAAATAAAAAAACGAGTGGTACTTGCAAGATGCCTCACAGATGCCTGCTGACACAGAAATTCTGAATAACTGCTGCACGCTGCTTGCAAACAGTGCATCAGAATTGTACTTGCAAGGCTTGCAACTGAATCCACATCAGGGTTAGTTGTCCAGTCTGCAGCCCATCTGCACCACTTACACTCACGTCAATTAAAAATTAATTTCCTGCTGACCTTTTTCTCTGCTGCTCATTTATAATTTCACAACTTTAATTAGCTGAGCAGCGTGTCTTCACCAGAGATTGGCCTCAAATCTGACCTGGAACTCCAGGTGGGTGTAGTCTGACACTTTCTGAAACCTACATACACATGGGAAGTAAGGGATATTCTGAAAATGAAAGCTCTAATGTAAGTACTCCTTTTAGGAATACACTCATCTGGTTCAGTCAGCTTAGCTCAGTGGTCTTTCTGAAAGCAGAGAATTGTTTGTGTAAAGCCTTTAAGTGTGTGTTTGCAACCAATTGAGGTCAGCTTCTCTACTTTTATTTTCACTTTCATTAGTCATCATTTTCCGAGCCTTTTATAAGTGTGTGTGTGTGTGTGTGTGTGTGCGGGGGGGGGAGTGATCGACACTGATACCCAGCGCATTTGATTTGATTTTTAATTTTTTTTTATTGATATACCACTAAATCACTTCAACAGTTGCCTCAAGGTGTTTTATGTTGTAAGGTAAAGACCCTACAACAATACAGAGAAACCCCAACAATCAGATGACCCCCCCCCCACACACACACACACACCTACACACACACACACACACACACACACACACACACACACACACACACACACACAGAGAGAGAGAGAGAGAGACATGAGCAAGCACTTGGCAAAAGTGGGAAGGAAAACCTCCAGCAGAACCAGGCTGAGGGAGGGCCACCATCTGTAGCGACTGGTTGGGAGTGAGGGGGAGGGATACAGGAGAAAAGAAATTCTGTGAACGAGAGGCAGAGATTAATAATTGCTAAGGATTAAATGCATAGTGGGGTATAAGTGAAGAGGTGAGTGAAGAAGAAACATGGGAAAACACCAGCAGCCCAGGACTATTGTTGCATAACTAAGGGATGGTTCAGGGTCACCTGAAACTTCATCAAAAAGGAAAGTTTTAAGTCTTAACTTAAAAGCAGAGAGGGTGTCTGTCTCCAGAATCCAAATTGGGAGCTGGTTCCACAGAAGCGGAGCCTGAAAGCTGAAGGCTCTGCCTCCCATTCTACTTTTAAGTACCCTAGGTAACCACAAGAGAGCAAAGTGCTCTGTTGGGGTGATATGGTACTATAGGGTCTTTAAGGTAAGTTGGGGCCTGATGGTTCAAGACTTTTTATGTGAGGAGAAGTTTATTAAACTAGATTCTGGATTTAACAGGGAGCCAATGAAGAGAAGCCAATATGGGAAAAATGTGCCCTTTCTTTCTAGTCCCTCTCAGTACTCTAGCTGCAGCATTTTGGATCAAACGAAGACTTTTCAGGGAGTTTTTAGAACAACCTGATAATGAATTACTGTTGTCTAACCTAGTACTAATAAATGCACAAACTTCTACACTTACAAATGGCAACAAGACAACAACAAAAAGAAAAGAAAAAAACTGAAAAAATATTTGTTATCAAAGCTGAGCATTCCATCAATATAATGAAAAAAGAAATAAATAAATCATCAGCTTAGCATTACTGAAATTGTACAAGTTGCAGAAAAAACAAATTTGAAGTTACTGTATTTTCGAAGTGACATATTCATATCAAAATCCCTGAAAGCAATGCGATGTGAAAGCATTTGGGGGGTCTGTTACTCTAAAAAGCACGTTCATTTTTTTACCGCAGAGTTTTTTTGGAGGCAGTGGATGATGAGGCAGTTGGAAGGCTTTTACAAGCGCTGAAAGGTTTTTACTGCTGAGCAGATTAAAAAAAATAAATTTACTGTAAAGGACTTAAAGCATTTTTTTTCTAAAAAAGATGGATAAAAATGCTGGTGAAAAGACTTCTGATTTAAAAAAATAAAAAGTTAGAAATTGGACCACAGTCTGTAAGCTTTTGTTTTTTTATTTTCAAAATAATTTTCTCAAAAAAATTCAACAGTAAGATGTTCCCTTGTAAAAACAAGTCAACACACATTTTGTTTAATCCTGTTTTATCCCATTGGTCACAAATGTATGAATATGGATTCACCATTCTAATAACTGATTCATAGTTGCACTTATTTCTCAAGCAAAAATTCCAATAATTTAAGTCTTAACTGTGAGAATTTGCCTCTTTTCCTGAACTCACAACATAAAATATATTACACTCAACAAATGAGACCTACAGATTTGACATTGTATTAACCTTCTGGGAACCAGGTGGCTGTTTTTCCTTTAGTTATTAAATTGACTTTCAGTCTGTGGAGGGATGCAGCAAAAAGGCTTTGAACAGAGGTTGGTGTTCTTTACTGCAGTTTTCAGGGACTCAAATGCCACGCCGCCTCCTCTCCGTGTGGTTCCCATGACAACAGGTAGAGAACATCCTGCACGCTGCGATGTGTTCGAGGCTAACAGCTCCCAAACAGCCTGTTCAGGCGCTTTTTTTTTTGAGCTTTCAGTGAAACAAAGCCAGCTGCTCCTCTGTGCTCAGTAACAACACAAGAGCTTTTTTTAGTTTCATATCAGAAATTCAGAAGACGCTGAATGTGTGTAAGAAATTGCTTGTGTGTCAAGGCGGCGGCGGTGAGCCGAGTGGACTGATCGTAGCTGTTGCTGCTGTTTTAAAGTCTGTGTTTTACAATATGCTTTGAAGTCATGTGAAAGAAAGTCAGTGAAAGAAAAGTTTAACTGTGCTGCCGGAGTATGGTAAACTGTGGATAAGATTAAAGATTTTTAACAAATGGCCAGCTAACAGTCAACAGGCCCTTGCAATGCCTAATTCTTAGTCTTAATTTCATAGTCTTTATACAGTTGCTTTAATATGTTTACCAATTCTTTTCCCATTTCTTGACACTCTGTTGTATAAACCTTATACTATTTCTTAGTTTACAAAAAATCAGTGGTTGAGTTCACATGCAGTGAATAAGTGATAATTATAGAGTGACAATGACCTGGAGATTGGCATGAAATAAAAACTGTTAATATCACATATATACGTATGTATGTACATATGTATGTACACACACACACACACATATATACATACATCTATTCCTGTTTATTTATATACATTTAAAAAATCTAAATTTATATAATATGTCCCCCTTTTTGCAAAACATTATTTGAATGCAAACAAAAAATATATATGCTATATATAAGAAATGTTAAAGGGGAAGTATTGTGCTTTTATTCATTTTTGTCATATGTATACTATTTCAGTGGTGGATGTGTTTACATTTTTAAACAGTGAGGTCCTAGTCCCTTCTGTGAGCACAGAAGTTCCAACCACCTTCTCTTCAAACCGTCTGTTTGCAAGAGGCAGCCAATCAGAGGAAAGCTGGCCTATAAAGAAGCTGGTCTGAAATGGAGAGGAGCTAAAATGGCTCTTTTCAGACAGAGGATGAACTTAAGGACAGTCCCGTATGAGATAAGGACTATTCTGAATTGTGGATCTATTGTGAATTTACTACTTTAATAAAGTCCAATTATATATACATATGTAGCTGGAAATAAGCACAATAGGTCACTGTAATGATAAAGTAGGATGGGGTTTTAAAAAAATGCATATATACACAGTAAAACAGCTTATTCAGGTGCCAAACTTTATTTGAACCATGCTAACCTTAAACTGAATGGGTTTAAAGCTGACACGGAATAACACGTTGCAACGTTACAGTTTCTGAGATACTCAGACCAGCCTGTCTGGCACCAACAACCATGCCACATACAAAGTCACTTAGATCACCTTTCTTCCCCAATGAGTGTAGTTCGCTTGTGCAGCAGCATATTTCATTGTTACAGCGCCTTCTTGGGGACAGGGCGATGAAGAGGAAGGGAGGATGTCAGGCGATATAGTTAGTAGGGAGGAAGTTGAGATGGATGGATGGTTCCAAACATTAGACTTTCATTCAAAACAGCCACACTCAAAACATACAAAGGTGTTTTCAGTGGTGACTCTCACATTTTAACGTTTTGCATATGTGTTGTCCACAGCGCCCCCTACAGTGCGAATCGTGCACTCCGGTCAGGCCTGTAGTGTGGAAGAGGAACGCTACAGTGAGAGGGTTTACACTATCAAAGAGGGAGAGACTCTAGAGCTGCAGTGTTTGGTGACTGGACACCCTCGACCACAGGTAAAAACACTCTTACTTTGTGTATATACAAATCAGTGGAAGAAAAAAGGATGAGGGAAATAGGATTAGGTCTTGAATAAATTCAAGAAGATTGAATGAATGGGGATGGAAGAGTGTGAAGTTTACATTCACACTTTTACACACACTTCAACCGTGTTGACTCTGCAGAGCACTCAGTAACACACACACACACAAAAAACCCTCCCATTATCCCCGGCGGCATGCTGAAGTGCCAGAGCCCCTGCTGAGCAGAGCTACTCTGACGCCTTTGTGTTTCATAAATGACAGCAATCATACAGCGAAGAAGAAGAAAAAGAAGAAGAAAAAGAAACCTCTTGAGGAAGAGAAGAGCCACTGCCATCTGGGAATGAAGATAGACATTTACCACGAGTGAAGACGAGGAGAACGACAAAAAGGGATGAAAGGGAAAAAGATTTTTAGAAGACTTTTAGTAAGTGTGGCTATTATTCATGGCAACTTTATTTTTATTGATGTTTCCATGCAGAAATAAGTGTCAATGTGGGGGACTTTGATTGTGAAGGCCTTTCAATCAATGACTCGTGTAGTTACGTCTGACAGGCTCACAGCATATACTGTACCTTAGCAATTAAAAGTTGAGGCTCACAGACTCTTTCATGGATTTTCTTTACTTCACTGTCATCAATGGAACAACAGTAAAGAAATCTAAACTGTGAAGTAACATATTGCTTTATGCACACTCTTCGATCTCCAACCAGCTTCATTAGTTCATCACCCGGAGATTTCCCAGCACTCTTTGAGAAGTTTCCACATTTGCTGAGCACTTGTTGGCTCCTGTTGGGAGCCAACAATGGGAGGGTGTATGATTACTGTTGCTTTTCCTTTTAAGTTGGAAGTCTGCAATCTTGAGTTCCAAGACAGAATTTTCTATTGGAACACCCCCTCAAGTCATATTTGCCCACTCGGAACATTAGAGAAGACCCACTAACCCCAACTTCACAATAACCAATAGTAAATGGTAGTAGTAAAACTGTAAAGCTTGTAATCTGTACTACCACTGTTGTGTATTTGAGACTCGAAAAATAGGCCATACACAGAGCATTGCCCAGGCTCTATCCATGAACACGCTGCAGCTGGAACTGGGAGTGATGTGATTTCATCATATTTTCTTCTCTATCACAAAGACACTGGAGGAACCAACTATGCCACATTTGGCCTCAGCCGAAAGTTCAGATTTTTTTTTTTAAGTTAAAAAAAGTTCAGATTTCCACTATTGTAATGTCAGCCTTCAAGAAGAGCCTGACAAGCCTTACCTGTTTAATGTTGATGAGCTCTGTGAACTGGTAACAAACTGATAGTATCACTCACACTGGCAAAAGAAGGTCTTTTTACTCTACATACAGTACATCACATGACATAGTGGCTTTGGAACAGTCATAGCTGCTTTACAATGATTTCCGATAAGCCTCATTTTCACAATCAAATTCTGTTTGCCAACAGGAATAACGCCTTCCAGAAAAACTCAGATTAACAAAGAAAATCTATCTGCAGTTGGTACAGGAGGTGGTGATATATTTTCTGTCTGCAGTTTTCATACAGCATGAACAATATATACAATTAACATATAATAACAAATCAGCCAGGGTTGTCATGCTCTGCACTATTGACAAGACGTTGACAAGATATTTCAATAAAAGATCCCAACCCATTCCACTTATCTCCATGCATGCTGCATACATGCATACAACCATCCTTTCATGTCTCCATTAACCTGGGCTTACATTAGGGCTGCAAATATCGATTATTTTAGTAATCAAGTATTCTATCGATTATTCCACTAATTAATGGGACAATAAATGCTTTTGTCTTAACAGTTCATCTGCATATTTTAACTTCCATAGATTTACTTCAGCTTTTTCGCTGTGTGAAGCAAACAGTGGTGGATGGAGCAGCTTTAAAGTTCTCTTTTCTTGTTGATATCGGTTGATCAGGTGGTTGATGAAAGACCTCCAGCTGGTTTTAATGGTGGTTATTGGAAAAAATGCTGCTGCTTTGGACGCTAGAAAAACGTTTCCTTTCGCTCCACCTGAGCTCACCGTCTAGATAACAGCTCCACCTCTTCGCGCTTGCCGTGCGTGTGCAGACAGACTGCACGTAAAACTGCTGCTGTTGTGTTGTCAGTGTTTTTGTTGAAAAACTGAGGGCTGCCTGAGCTTAATGTTGTAATGCCTTGTATTCACAAGCATCCTCCTAAATATGGTTCGATTGCAGGTAGGGTTGCAGCGGTAACCGGTTTCACGGTATACCATGGTATTGAAATGCACGGTTATCATACCGTGGGTGTTTATTACCGGTAATAAGGGAAAAAGGCAAGCCAGCTAAGAATCTCGCACACGCTTGCGCAGCTCCACTCCGTCTCGGCTGCCCCTTGGTCCGTGGCCCCGCTCTCAGGCACACAGCAGTGAAAATGGCGACAGATTTAACCAGTCTCCATCCTCCTAAAAAAAAAGCTCAACTAGAATCGTCAGTGTGTGATTACTTCTGATATCACCAAACGTATGTGAGGATGGGTATCCCGTTTGCAAACAGTGTGGAAGAAAGTGGCCACTAAAGAAGGGAATACTTACTTTCCTCATGCTCGGTCCACACGCTAACCACCAGCAAAAGTGCTAAGTCATCCGAACTATAGATACGCGAGTGCCCGTTGCCGTAAAGCGCGTGCTGCGCTGGACGCACATGTCCATGTTAAGGGCCTTTCCTGACTTAATGTGAAAGACGGCAAATTTACGTGCGTTCATTTTAAAACTTTGGAGTGTCTAATTTTCATCCCTTAAAATCAGGCTCGGCACGAAAGCCTTAAGAGTGAAATCTGTATTATGAGGATCATGTCAGAAATAATCCCTTCCGTCTGCAGTATCTGGGTATTTCCCACTAACTTAGCAGTACAACGCGTGTTATAAAGCAGTCAACAGTAGTTGATCACACACTGACCCAGGCTCAGTTTCTCAGATATTAAATATGTTTTTATGGTGATACATAAATTTTACTGAACATTTTAAATGCAGGATGTTTAATTCTAAGATAAAGTGTGTGTGTGTGTGTGTGTGTAAATATATATATATATATATATATATATATATATATATATATATAGAGTTTAAACAAAGCATCAAAGCAAGAAATTTGTGTCGGATTTTTTTTATAATCGAATTATTTGAGTTACTCAAGGAATCATTGCAGCCCTAGTTTACATGATTTAATAAACTCTTTTTTTCCATCCACATGCCAACCAGTGCTATAGTTTTTTGTGTGGAGGAAAATTTCAGGCGGACTTACTGGTTCTTTCTCTCCTTTTTCCCCAAAGTGGATTTGGTTTGGTGTTGTTGGGCCAGGTAGGTTTGGAAAATAGAAAGTGATTAGGCCTTTGTGGCAGTGGTACAAGTGTAATCCCACTTCTAAGTGAGAGCAGATGAAAACTTGTCTCCTGCCACTTTAAGTGCAGTTTGCTGTTAGTCTGTTATAAACCTGGTGCCTAAACCACATGTCAAGACCAGAGGCCATTATGTCTGCATCATTTAGCAGCCACTTCAGGCTTCCCAAAGTGAAACCTTTTGCAAGTCTTAAAGGATGATTCAGTTCACAAAGTTTATTTCTACCGGTTGTACTTCCCATCAGTGTGTCTCACTCTGTTTCTATAATCACACTAACTTCCATTGTAGAATTAATTAAAAAAAAGCCTTATATCATTTTAAGTGATTTTTTTTTTTTTTAGTTTTTTTTTTTTCCTCCCCATATCTGAAAGTAAAAGCAGAAATGAATTTTGGTAACTCCATTAGGGATCTCAATCCAGTGACATTTGCAGTCAGAACCCAATCATGTTCACCCACACACAGGTACTATGCCATAAAGTCTCCCTTATTGCTTTTGGCTTTTAGAGAAGAAAAACAAAATTGATCAGCTGCATGAAAATTAAAATGCAGCTCCAAAATCCCTAAAAAGTGGACTCCATTAATGCAATAACAGTGATGGAGAGATAACACAACCTTGCCACTTGGGTTATCCATATAGTTAAGAGTGAGACTGGAGCAAATGCCTGAGCAAACAGAGTTGCATTATTTGCTGAAACTGAAGTTTGACAGTTTATGTCACTTCCTGTTAGCGCTAAATGCTGCATTGCACAAACGTCTTGTTTTGGTGTACTGTAAGTAGACTCTTTTCACTTCTAAAGACTGTTGGTGTGAAGTGGAACAAAATGAAACAACCTCAGTAATTAAAACGGTAAATGGATTGTTACAGTATATAGCACTTTCCTCCTGAATTTGAACACTCAAAACTCTTTCTTACTACAAGCCTCACTCGTCCATTCACGCCTTTTTTCTGTGCCTAAGTGCTTTGTCTAACATTCACACGCTCACACATGCATCGGGAGCAACTTGTGGCTCAGTATCTTGCCCAGGTATACTTTGACATGCAGACTAGGAGAGCCTGAGATCAATCCGCAGACATTCCAATTAGTAGAGGACCTGCTCTACCTCCTGAGCCTGCACGTTTCCTGCAAGTTCCCCAACTGAAGTCTTAAGTGTCCTTTTCTTTCTCCAATCTGTACTCTGCACTCGAGTTATTTTGCCTTCTTTTTCTCCCCTCTTGTAACCTGTCATGTAACCCGTCCCCATTTTTTGTCGTCCTCTCTCTCTTTCGGCTTCTTTCTGTCCTTGATTCTTTGCCCTTATTTCCTCTTTTCTTGCCTCCCCTGTTTGTTAATCCTCCCCTCTACACTCCTCTGCTATATAAACATTTACTTCTCCCATTTCCTCCTCTTTCCACCTCCTGTTCTCTCTTTCTTCTTTCCTTTTTTCCTCTACTTGTCTTCTTCTAAACATACTGCTGTGTCAGTCATGACAAGAGAGACCACAAAATGTAAAACCATAGCAAGTTCATTTTGAAATCGTCAGATGTTCCTGGATGAAATAGCACTGCATAACTACCAGTAGCAGCAAGGCCCATATCAATATTGACTGACCAGTTTGGAACTGTTATCAGTGTAATACTGGTGCCCCGCCGAGTACCCATCCCTACTTCAGATGGACTATAATGAGGACTTAGATGTTGTGGATGTTAAGATGCAAACACAGCATAGCACCTACATGCCATGTTGAGTCTTATTGTGGACATTATGTCATCAGCAGTTTAAAACAAATGAAAAAAACCAATCAGGCCAAAGCAGCTGTTGCCAGTGACTCCATACCTCTTTTTATCCTGTCCCCCTTTTCTCCACTTCCTGCTCTCTCTCCTCTTTCGTTCTTTACTCTCTCTGCTGTCAGTCTGTTGTAGCTATAAATAGAACAGCTACTGGCACACACTATGAATCCACACACACACACACACACACACACACACACACACTAAAAACACTTTTTTCCTCTGCAGAGCTCAGCTTCCTCTACATTTTTCTTTCATCCATTTTTTCTTCTAAACACCTTTCTGCTCTCTTCTCTCTGGCTCCACTTAGCAATGTTTTAATGACAGTAGACTTCAAGAGATGTTTTTTCACATCACACAAACAGTGTCTTAATGAGCTTAGATAAACATGTATCAGAGTTGGCGGTCATTTTGTCTAGGTATTCAAACACTAAATATGCAAAGGTACTGATAGCACAATGTTCTTTTATATTGTGTTATCAGTACAATGTATTAGGAAAATGCACTCTCACTTGGGTCTAATGTAGATAAATCCAGTGATTTATTTTTGTGATATTTTGTCATTGATAAAACTCCTGTCTCGGTTATCCAGAAGAAAAATGCAACTGCTCCAAACTTCAAAATCACTATAAATAAATAAATAATTAGAACAGCAACAAACTCACATCAGAAAAGCTCAAAACAAGAGAATTTGACATTACAACATTATTGTCGTCCCAACCATTGTCTGCCACCACTCTGTGGAAATCTGCAGAATAATCTGCAACAGCAGTTGCCCCTGCCACATCCTCAGCGGCCAATTGTAAGGATCATTGGGAATCAATGAATGATCAAAGGCTAATGTGAATTTTTGCAGACCAGGTGCAAGTACAATCTTTATTTTTAAGAAGTATAGCCTGTGCATCCTTTAAAACCCTTCCCTGCAACAAGTTGACCAAGTATGCAATCTTATCTTGATCTCAAGAGTATGAATGAGTAAGTCGACCAAACAAGATTGCACTGGAGAAGGAACCCCTGACACTGGCGTGGAAGCTGGTGGAAGAGTTGACTCTATTAAATGATTCATCACAGCTGCTCCTGAGATGCCTGGTTCTGCTCTGATAATGCTCGTGGGGCTTGATTATGCTTTCCTAGAAGGAGTCCTTGATTCGTAAGCTCTTTGTACTGAATCAGCATTCCTGAGTCCACGTTGTGACAGGATTGTTCTGCTGCAATAAGTGTAAAGGACTCAAAAGCTGGACTCACCAGAAAAAGTTCAAAGACTTTAACACTTTTGAATTCAGAACAGGTAAGAATTTGCAGCTTTTTGGAATGTTACTGATATTCAAACAGTGGTTTTCCAGTCTTTTTATAGGATTGATTTCAAGGTCGTGAGAGTTCACTGTTCTCACAGGTTACAGATGCTGGTTGATTGTGGTTAGTTTCACAGGTTTAATTGCAGGTAAGACTTCTGTTTTCCACAGTTGTAGTTACAGGGAATTATTCAGTTTTTTCTCCACAGGCGCCAGTGCAGGACTCTACAAATCCACAGATGAGTAATTTTTTGTGGCAGTTAAAAAAGGACAGAGTCAGTGAATGGTTAATAGGGCAGGTTAGGTAAGTACAGCGCTTGGGTCAACAGGTCAACGGGTCAATTAGCTAACAGACCTGACACTATCTCAGAATCCAGCAAGGAGAAGAGAACCAGGGTTATATACTGCTGGAGATGGTTGATTATGATCTGGTGTGTTGGTGGAAACTGGGACAGCACATCTACTTTTGGGAGGGGTAAGCAGAGTTAATACTCGTGTTTACACACACACACGCACACACACGATAGCGAGAGGAGAGACAGAGCAGGTAGAGGAGAAGAGAAGAAGGCAGGTCAGAACCTGAGTACAGGGGGGACCGTGGCACCGTCACTTGTACAAGTGCTAAATAACATTGAAGAAGTTATTACCACCTGTACCAGATGAGATCCCCAAATGACCACAATATTGATATGAAATGTTAATGCTTGGAGGAACATCTAGTTCCCTGTGGGTCTACCAGTTAAGTAGGGAATTCCAAAGCATTTATTTCATGGATATTCCATATCATACCATTCAAAATGTTTCAACTGAGAAAGAAAACAAAAAAAAAACAAAAACTCAGCACCTCCAAAACACTCTAAACCGCTCCAAGCAGAGTGTTTTCAGATGAGTGCCCGGGGCTCTCAGCTGACAAAAACACTTAGGTTTACATGCCCCTTGACATAAAAATAACTGGATGCAGCGAAACACAGACTCCAGCATGAACTTCACGTAAGCACACAAAACAAAAAGTGATCCAACTTGTGATCAGATAGCATTTTGCAAGAAATAACATTAGTGAGGAAGCAAGGTTATGTTGGCCAGCTAGTTGTGAACATGCTGGATGAATGTGAAGACATTTTATAAGGCTGGGTTATAAGATAAATTGTCAGTTAAAACTATATCAGCAGAGTTTGAATAACGTTGAATAATAGCTGACGTTATCCACTCCAAAATAGTGCCTACTACCGTAGGCAGTTAGCAAATTTGTTTATGTTAGCAGGATAAAAGCAGCTGAAATTAACAAGAAAGGCAATTTTTTCATGTGAAGCCTGCCTGACCAAACAAGAATGGGACCTCTAAACAAACTGGGGTCAACATTAGTCGGGCATTCTTTTCATAGGGAGTTTGGTTCTGGGAATCAAAACTGCACTGAAAAAACTGACTTAAGTCTCACAATCTTATATTCAGCCAAAAAGTATTTTTGATCATGTTTTAAGAGTGATATACTAAGCAAGAGCTAAATGTGTAAGATTATTAAACCTGTTTTGTCTAAAGACTAGGCATTTTGTCTTATTTCAAGAAATCTTAGCAATCTCACTGCACTGGCAGATTATTTCACTTGATTATAGTCTGAATCCTTCCAAAGTAAGTGAAATAATCTGCCAGTGCAGTAAGATAATTACACTTGCTAAGATTTCTTGAAATAAGACAAAATATCACTATCACTTAATGGTATTTGTAAAGGAAGAATGGACATTCTGACTGCACATTCTTCCTTATGTTTTGGACTATGAGTACATGTTTTGTTTTGGAGCCAGTCAAAGCTGATACAGTGTTGTGGAAATGAAATGAAATGAAATAAGACATAAAACTAAACTAAACTTGTAAATTTGGAAGATTAGCTCTAATCTAATCTAATCTAATCTAATAATTACCTCTAATTTTGCCCTACATTGTTAAATAATTTTAGTTGTGGAGGCATCAATAAACAAACATGTAACATAGTGATGAATCCAACATAGAATCCAACATAGAACAGTACAGTGCAGTTTTTGCAGTCGAGTTCTTGCACCTAAATTTATGTTTTGTTTGTTTCATGGCTTGACACTGACCTATGAATCATTCAAGCATAAAAATGGCAACTAACTCAAGGTACAAACCAGTGTTGTGTTTCCACGCATAACAAACAACTTAGCACAGAACCCATTTTAAATGGCATCTTCAGGTACTTTAGGTCTCAGTGGAAGGGTGGCTGTCATAACACACTGCCAACGCAATGAAGAATACCTGGATAGAAAAATCACACAATGGAAGTGAAATGAAGTGAGTGATCATCCTGACAGAGAACTGAACAAAAGACAGTCAACATCCAAAGAAGAGCTTTGAATGTCCTTCAAGAAGCCTCGAGAACTATTCCTGAATGACAGGAAAGCTGCCTCAGAGAGTTCAGGCTGTGTTGGAGAATGAAGGTGAACACACCCAATATTGACGGCCCTCCATGTGCTCGCCAGAGGTAGCATGACTGCCATTAGGTACCGAGATGAGATCCTCAGACCCCTTGTGAGACCCTTGTGCTGGTGCGGTTGGCCCTGGGTTCCTCCTAATGCAGGACAATGCTAGACCTCATGTGGCTGGAGTGTGTCAGCAGTTCCTGCAAGATGAAGGCATTGAAGCCATGGACTGGCCCGCCCGTTCCCCAGACCTGAATCCGATTGAGCACATGTGGAACATCATGTCTCGCTCCATCCACCAACGTCACTTTGCACCACAGACTGTCCAGGAGTTGGCAGACGCTTTTGTCCAGGTCTGGGAGGAGATCCCTCAGGAGACCATCCGCCACTTCATCAGGAGCATGCCCAGGCGTTGGAGGGAGGTCATACAGGCACGTGGAGGCCACACACAATACTGAGCCTCATTTTGACTTGTTTTAAGGACATTACATCAAAGTTGGATCAGCCTGTAGTGTGTTTTTCCACTTTAATTTTGTGTGTGACTCCAAATCCAGGCCTCCATTGGTTAATAAATTTGATTTCCATTGATGAGTTTTGTGTGAGTATTCAATGAGAATATTTCATTCATTCAGATCTAGGATGTGTTATTTGAGTGTTCTCTTTATTTTTTTGAGCAGTATATATATATATACATATATATATATATATATATATATATATATATATATATATATATATATATATATATATATATATATATATATATATGGGAAATGATAGCAATCTCCTATTTAAATGGTCATATTTGGACCTATGGGAAATTTTTTCTTGCATTTCATGTTGCTTTGTTTTTACTCTTTGTGTAGTTACTGTGTAGTTTTTAAAGTTGTTTGTTTAGGTTTAGAAAAAGTTAATGTTCACAATGCTAAACCAGCAGGTTCAAAATTAAGCTTAAGGTGACCTAAGTGTGCTCAAATGTGATGCCAAGGAGTTTACAAAGGGAGTCCTTATGTGAAGAGTTGAGAGTGAGACCAGGCTCTGCAAACTTGTTTTGGTTTATACAATTTATTATTCATAAGCTGAATTATAAATATAAATCAGGCACCTTTCACCCAGTCTTGTTTTTGAACTTCAGTTTTATATGCTGTTAGAATAGGTTCCGGCACCAAAACTACTCAGATTTATGCTATTTTGGATACGGGTTAAGAGTTGCCCTTTTCAAATGAATCACCTGTTTGAAACCTCAATTTTCAAAATTAGCAGGAGATTACATGTGCATTGTGGTCTGTGTTTATATCCAAATGATGATTTGAAAATCAGGTTGCTAAAAGTCAGGCTTATGCAAGTGTGTAAAATTTCCCTTTATTTGGTTCAAACATTTAACACCTCCTGAGTGATGGCATGTCAAATTGAGAGGAGACCCTGGGGCAGATCTAGGACTTGCTGGAGAGATCGTGTCTCTCTGTGTACCACCAGAAGAGCTGGAGGAGGTGGCTGGGGGAGAGGGAGGTCTGGGCTTATCTGCCTAGACTGCTGCCCCAATGACCTAGATAAAAACAAAAAATTAAAAAAAGATGGATGGAGATCTTTTTTTTTTTAAAAAAAGACCATACATATGAACATCTTTATAAGTCTGACAAATAGACTACCTATGCATATTTTTCCCTCTGTGTGTATACACACACAATTTAAGTTATGTTATCTACACTAGGTTTTATGTAAAAGTACCTTAAAGAGTGTTAAGTGTCATGTATACAAAGAAAGTCACAAAAGACCCAAGATCAACATTGCTCTATGCCTGCAAATATAGTAAGAGGTAACAGTGTTGTAAATGATGTAACTACAGTGATGCTATGCTAATTAGACTGTGTGTCATCACACTGATCCAAGATCTATGGACAGAGTATTTTTAGCTCATTAATTCACTATTTTGAGGCTGTTAACAGTCTGTCTGCACTAACAAGCAATAAAAAGTCAGTTTCACTCCAGCTGGCATCAGAGCAATCAGCATGTGGGAGGACTGTGTCATGGGATAGAGAGGGGGAGGGATGGATGATGGAGCAGGTGGGACTGAAAGAGAGAATCAGAGTGTAAAATCTGCTGATGAAGTTAATATATAGATGTTTAATTTAGTTTAGAACTGGGGGGACAAAAGAGAGCTACATAAGGAATCTATACGAAACTAGTATAAAACACAGTAATGAAGTTGTGCTGTCTAAAAATTAAAAAGTACTATGAATTTCAAATCATGGTTTACATTGTTTAATTGATTGTGAACAGTCTTTTCAGCTTTACCACAAAAACTTTCAATAAAGGAAATTATGTTTTGTGTGACAATCTGGCTCGTGAGACCATGACAAAAGGCTGGAACACTGTTCAGCATTTTAGGAAAGTAATGTATTAAGTAAACTTAAATAACTTAAATACAAAACTAATGAGGTATGCAAATCAGTAAGACCAGTGGTGTAAGATGCATTTGTGTGTTGTAAATCCAAAAAATAAAATAAAGAAACTAAAGAAAAGCTAATTTAACACATGATATGATGGCAGGCAAGCAGGCAGGTGAACAAGAGATAGACCACAACCACAACTTTAGAGCTTTTGAACACAGATATTCCCAGTCTCGAACTGAAGAAGCCTTTCAGATGAGAGATGAAACGTCTTCAAGAAACAAAAAGAGGTCCAGTCGCCCTTTTTCAAGCTCCACACCCATAATCTTTTACATCAGTCTCCCTTTGTCCATTGTCTGTTCTCCTTTCCCCAGTATGCTCCAGCCCCAGTGTTTATTTTTACTTCAGGTTTCTGTAATTGAGGTTTTCAGTTTCCTTTTGTATTTTATGGTTCACCTTTGTTCTCCAGTTATCAGCTAAATAAACGGCTCACTTTTAGTTCACCACAGTGCTCAGTGACAATTATGGCCATCACTTTAATGCATGGGCTTCAGCTGCAGGTCTACAATGAACCAGGGGCCTCAGGAGACATGAGCTTAATTTTTGATGATGACAGGGCTCTACTTTATCATACAAAAAGCTTAACGCGTTTTTACTGGAGGGAAGCCTACAAACTACTGTAACTTTACTCATTGTGCTTTTTAAGTTTTTCTAAAACATTTATTACTTTCTGCTGGCATGCCACAATGAAGCTTTGTCTGACACATAGTTTATTATTATTTTTATTTTTAGAGCTGCACAACCCACTCTTACACCTTTTCTCTCTGATATACTCCAGAACAGTCACAAACACACCTGCTATGAGTCTCTCTCTCCCCCTCCTGCACACCTTTTCAGAGTTCTCTCTCTGAACTTTCACCCATCAGTCACGTCACACCATATAAACATGAGAAGAGACTTAAAAACATTAACTCTTAAAGATCAACTGCAAGTTCTCATGAACCATGCCAAAAATACTGTTGGAAAAACAAGGGTGCATTCAGGTGCACCTTGTAAATTTTCAGATTGGGATGGGCTTTCCTACTTTTTGAAAATCACCCTGATGTAACTGAAAATTAATTGTGAAAGTGAAGAGAAAATAAGTTATGGAGAGAAGGTGAGAAATGAATGTGTGGTTTACAGATGTCTTTTTTGTAATGAAGAGGTCTGTGACTGATCACGGATGAAGTGAATAGCTTTGTGTGCCACAGAGGATTTTTTTATTTCTTGTAATACCGCAAGCCACCAATGGGAAGAAATAACAGTGAATGAAAGCAGTGTGATTTGCTCCATTACTGCATAAACCTGCACCACGTGTGGGAAGAAGCACTTCCTTATGGACAAAATGAGACAAGGGTGAAATTTTTTGCTTTAGTTTGACACCAGTCTCATCCACTAACATGGAGGGGGTGAGGTCTATGATCTATGCTGCAGACCAACACCAGGGGGTGATATCAATGTTTTGGTTTCACCTTTGAGGAGCTGTTAGTTCATCCATGTTTTCTACATGGGAGAAAGAGGGGAGATAGATGGAGTGGTACGAAAAGCATGATTGAAGAGGAGAAGAATGCACATAGTGTGGACAGAACAAGGATAAATCTGGCCAAGAGGCTAGACTAGACACTAGTCCATATACACTAACATGTCCACAGTCACTAAAAATGTACATAATGTGAATTATGTATGGTAATAATCTTTCACTGTCCTGTGCAGATCCGTTGGACTAAGACTGCTGGTGGAGCATCAGACCGTGACTCCTCACTGCATAACGAAACTCTGAGGATCGAAAACATCAACCGACACCAGGGAGGGCGTTACTACTGCAAGGCTGAGAATGGACTGGGATCCCCCGCTATCCGCTCCATACGAGTAGATGTCTACTGTAAGAACACAAGCCACAACACATACAAATTCTGAAATTCTGGACAAAAACCTGCATTTGGATAATTTCCCTGATAGCCAAATGGCTGTTGTTGATACCAAAGTTTGTTTTTTTTCTGTGTAAGCCTTGTTCTGTCAGGGTGACGAAGATTTATAGAGGCAGTCATCGTTGATAAAATAGTGATGCCACAGGTGGCATTAAGCAGATAAACTGATTAGTTAATTTTAGATTGCAGTGTTGCCAGGCATCAAGAATTGCCCTGTTGTGTTTGTATCAGCCATGTGGTTGCACCAATGTAGTGCAGACTTTGCCCATTTGGTACACGAAGAGTGCAGACCCACTTGCTTTGCTTTGTGTGTCTCTTTTGGTTTTTTTATACATTAAACTTGGTCATACTAAACAGAAGATTAAAAACATAAAACACTATGTAGATTTACAATGCCTTAAGGCAGTGAAAAGATTAAAATATTAAAACTTAAAACACACAGACACACACGCATGCACACACAGAGCTACTGAGTGTAGCTCTGTCTTAAAGAAACCTGGTTAGAGTAGGATGACTATATATTAGTTTAAATGAACCAACAGCCCCAAATCATACTGTCAGAATCAGCAAAACACAGCCGAGGAGGAGGAGTCGCAGCAACCTTCCGCTCCAGCTTATTAATAAACCAACGACCCAGCCCACCCCTTTAATCACACTCTAGAGCTTGTCCTGATATATGGCGTAGAAACTGAACATTTAACAGTATTCCCCAAAAACACTCTCTTGTCTGATTATTTCTTAACAACATTTAAATTTACATTAATGGATTACACAGCAGTGGTGAATCATTTTAGTTACAGTAGAAGTTTTTCTGATAGCGCTATAACTATGTTTATGGATATGATTCCTCCACTGCTGTTCAATGCCATTTGCCAAAAGTTTGGACACATGTTCAAACTTTTGACTGGTTTGACTGGTATGTTAAAAATGCCTTTTTTCCTTTTTAAAAAAATTGCCATAATTACCAAAAGCTGTATTATTTCAAAAGTCAAGCAAGAAAAATGGTCAAAAAAGCAAAATATTTTGTATTGTGCAAAAACAAAAATGAACTTTTCATCAGGCCAATTAATTAAAAGAAAAGCTCTTTAGCTTTTATTTGCTCTTCTCATCTGAGCATGGTAGTGTTTTGGTTAATGGTCCTGCTCTGAGGTGCAGACTAGCTGATAAATGTCTGGATTAAAGCGCAATCTGTATCTTCCTGCCGATGATATTAAAAGCTCCTCCTGACCTACATGTCTCTTCATCACATGTGTTGATGCTTTTTGTTGCTAATCGTGTAACTCATGGTTTGAGCATATATGTGTCAAGCAATGTATCAGTACTGTACTGTTTTGGGTAGCTGTGGCTGAGGTGCAGTACAGTGAGCTGGCTCACTGTATCTCACAGGAACCATAAAAACAGAGGATTTTCTCTGCAGATATTTCACCTTCATGTTCACTGTTCCAGCCGCTATGTGGTAAAAACCCAGCAATCTCAGTAGAAGAAGCAGCATCCTCTGGGTGTTTTAGTATGATGATTTCCGTCTTGTAATGTTTCCTCCAAAATAACAAAAAGAAGGAGAAAAGAATACCTATATGCTGAGTGTTGTTGTATAAAAGCCGCAAATATCCTGGAGGATGTTTCTTACTGGGATTACAGGGATTTAAGTGGTACCTCAATGCATTGCAGCGGAGTGCTGCCTTTAAGACACAGAGGCTTTTACACAAAGTTAACTGCAGCAAGAGGCCAGATGAATGATTTCCTTCACCACACCTTAACCTGCAGCCAGTACAGCACCACTGTACGGGCTGCATTATGAGAGTTAGCAGGTTGTGGTAGCAGATTGTTTTGGCCTGTGTGGAGCTGCATTGGCCGCTTTTTAGAGTTTGACGTTGCTCTGTGTGAAGTGGATTAGTAACCATTAGCCCTTCTGCCCGTGGCAACTCTTCATAACCACACTCATTAAGACTGTGGAGCACAATTGGCCAGCTGCAGTCAGCTGATCAGGGAGCTTGCTGTGTTTCCATACACATTAGAAGCCCTGGGCTCTGCAGTAATTATCCCAACCACAGGAAAACTGACCCCACTGTTTGGAAAATAGGAGAAACTGTAAATTCAGACTCCACAGAAGGAAACAAACTGCCTCTGCAGGGATTCAATGAAGATCAGCAGGGCTGCTTATATTCAGAAAGTAAATAAATTCAGTGGGTAGTAAATGGCTGTACAGTGAAGTGGCCTTCAGGCTCTGATGACTGATATTGTACTTAGTTACAGAGTTTAGTCTGTTAGTATTTGAGATGCTTAAAGGGACAGTGAGCTGACTTCTTGGTGTGGCACTCTGAGACCTTTCAGTACTGAGTTTTTTCCTGGTTTGGCTCATGCAAACACGAGAAATCTGGTTCTGCATGTCCTCATATTGTTAAAACAATGACATGCGAGTGCTCAGTATCACTTACATGTACACAATGTTTGCACAGAGATTATGCACAATTGTGATTTTCATATAATGTGAATGTGACTGTAAATGCAGGTGAACACTGACAATGAATCATAATGCATCATCTTTAATATACTTTACCTGGTTCTCTTCCTCTTCTGCCTGTCTCCTTTCCTCCTCTTCTCTCTTCTTTTTCCTCATCCCCTCACTTCTCTTCTTCCTCTTCATCTTTCTCCAAATGTTCAACCTGTTTTCTCCCTGTACTCCTACTCCTCATCCCTTTTCATGCTTTGTCACTCTTTGCTTCCTTCACCTCCCCCCCCTTCTAACCCCTTCTCATCCTCCCGCCTCTTCTTTCTTCGCTTCCTCCACCTCTCTTCTGCTCCTTTCTCCTCTCCTCTTCCTCAGACCTGGATGACCCAATAATAACAGTGCATCAGAGTGTTGGTGAAACAAAGGAACAGTTCTACTTTGAGCGGACAGTGTTCCTTCGCTGCGTAGCGAACTCCAACCCTCCTGTTCACTACACCTGGAGGAGAGGCAGGGAGGTGCTGTCGCAGGGCTCAGACACTGGGGTGGAGATCTACGAGCCATTCTTCACACAGGTGCGGAGACACATTTTGATTTACTTCTGTATTTTGTGCCCTAAACTTTAGTTCATGGATTGCAGCCCTGGCATTCTCCTATAAACGTTATTGATGCAATTTTTCATTGTTCCCAAGATCCAGGTCCAGGCCCCAAGATAGCAAAGCAGCCTCAAACAATGATGCTCCCTCCACCATACTCCACAGTGGGGATTAGACTGTTTCCTTCACACAAAGCACTAGCACAAAACTTCACAATATTGTCCCTGATGTTTTATGAATCGTGATCTTCTACAAAGTTGAGAGAAAATGCTTTCTAAACAGAAGCCATTTCCTTGATATCGTCATCATGTTAACTTCATTCTTATTCAGAATATTTCCGGCTAGATTTTAGCCAGTTGAAGATGTTTTGCTGTTAACCTTTGTGATCTTGTTCACCTCTTTCAGGATTCCACACTGTGCTTTTTTTATTTTTTTATTATCTTTGCAGGGAACATGGCAAAAGCACTGAATTACCTTCATCTGAAGACACATTGTTTTAATTGTCAAATGATTAACACCCAGGTCTTCAGAAATGCCTGTGTAGCTTTGTGCTTCTTAATAAGATTCTGAGAAAGTTGTGATTGAGACATGGTTCACACCAATCAGCCTTTCACTGAGGACAAAGCATGATCAGTGGACTGGTTCTCATATAGCACAGGTGACCTGCACTTTATACAACATGCCTCATTTGCGTGAACGCTTTTTTCCACACCTGAGTGCTTTCTATCTAACATTCACACTCCGGTGAACACATCAGAGAGCAACTTGGGGTTCAGTCTCTTGCCCGAGGATACTTTGGCATGCAGACTAGAGCAGCCAGGAATCAAACCACCGACCTTCCGATTAGTAGGTGCCCGCTCTACCTCCTGAGCTGAAGCCTAGTTTAAGTTTAACACAGTATGATTTGAGGAATGTTTTATTGCTCAGCTCTCAGCTGTGTCCACATTACACATGAACACTCGAGCACCGCACAGATGCAAACTTTACAAAATTACTTTCCTAAACTGCGTCTTCTACAACTTCTGTTTTGTCTTAATAATCTGCAGCAGCAAATGTGTTTAGAAAGAAATGAACTCAGCTATAAATACCTCTCGATTTAAATTGGGACACTTTGCTGCTTGCAATATTCAGTAATTTAACTGTGAGACTACGGCAAATAAATAAATATTCTTAATTTTCTGTTTTCGCCCTCTCCTGCTGATAGTGAACCACAGAGTTTCATCAATAAAAGTCTTTAGTTCCAGTTTAAAACAGTATGATTCCTGTGAGGGAGGCTTCTTTGTTTGCTTGCATGTTTTTGGGGGGTTTTTAGTATTTGCTCAGCTCTCAGCTGTGGCTAAATATAGTTGAAAGTTTTTGTCCAATTTTAGCCTCACACAGACATCCAAACCACTAATGATTTGTACAACCCCCTGCCCTGCTCATGAACAAAAATGTGTTTATTGGAATGATGGAGAAAACTTTGTTTTACTTTTTTTTTATTATGATCCTCAACTTCAAACTTCGAACCTTCACTCTCTAAGGCTTCTTTTCTTCCATATATCTGTGAACTTAAGCCTTTTCTCATGTCTTCTGAGAATGTACTGAAAGCTTGTTTGCAAAATATAAGAAAGAAAGAAAGAAAGAAAGAAAGAAAGAAAGAAAGAAAGAAAGAAAGAAAGAAAGAAAGAAAAACTTTGCCAGATAAACCAGATTCTGATTCTAATTTAATGTAAACAGTCTTTGTGAGTCCTCCATTCGTGAGTTCAACAGTTGGGAAAGTCATAGTTTAAACCTCATCCTCTGCCTCTTGAGGATTAAAAACCTCTGCAGATGGAGAGTCCAGATTTGCCTTTTTTTCCCCTTTGGCTGAGGTTTAGATTTAATTTGGAGCAAAGGGAAGCCAGCCAATCAGGCAGCTAGTTAGCGGGCCGTGTAATACCGCAGCAGAGATAACATTCACGCCAGATTTGAACACTGTCGCCTGTAATGCCTTCAGCCCAGAGCTCATGAACTGGTTAACCCCTCCCCCCTTGCATCTCATGGGCTGTAATGAGGAGCTTATCTCCTCCTCCTCTTCCTCCACAGCCAAAAAATTGGCTGCCATCTTTGCACAAACATCCCATTTAAATGTCATCTAATCTCATCTCATCTGTCCGTGAGGCGGAAGGCAGCGTGGAGGCTGCCAGAGGAGATAAGAGAGATTTGGCAGTAAGGTGGAGACAAGGGAAGGAAGAGAGGGAGGAAGAAGAAAAAAAAGGAAAAAAATTAGGGAGGAAAGAAAGATGAATGTGTTGTCATCCTTCAGTTTACTGTAATTATTATATTTTCTCCCATTAAAAGTCAGGATCAGAGATGTTTCCTGTAATTTGTAAAGTTGAGTCCACAGCTGTCTGCAACACAAATATCAAACAGGAAAACAGATTATGTTGATTGAGCTAGATTTATAGATAGTTATATAATTCCTTATAATTATATGGAATTATTTAAATGTTTTAAATTATAAGTAAAAGACCTGAACATAATTACCAAATTAACAGAGAAAAGATTTCAGCACTTTATTCCTAGAACTCATGCTGTGATGATGAACATAATGCTGTTTTACAACATTCATTTTATCTTTGCCATCGTCTGAATACCCATTCCTCATTCCAAATATATGGTACAGTTTCAAGTATAAGGTTGTGTCTGTTTGTGTTTTAGGGCGAGACAAAGATTTTGAAGTTGAAGAATCTTCGTCCACAGGATTATGCTGACTACACCTGCGTCTCCTCTGTCAGGAATGTCTGCGGCATCGAAGACAAGAGCGCCCACTTCACTCTGAGCAACAGGACAGGTGTACACACACACACACACACACACACACACTCGCACTCTTTTTGTCCTAACCCTGAAAACATAGACTGTATATAAAAGAGGGATATAGTCACAGTGATGTGACTGCTTTCCTTTTTGATAGTTAGGGCTGGATCAGGTGACCCTGAACCTACCCTTAGTTACACTGCAATAGGCCCAGGCTACTGCCCTGAGTGTTTCTTCTTCACTCATCTCTTTTCACTTTCTCTGTGTTTATACACCCCTCTGCATTTAATCATTAGTCATTATTAAACTCTCCCATAGTGTGTCTTTTGTCCCGTCTCCCTCTGCTTTCTTCTTTTCCCCTCACCCCTGGCCGGTCATGGCAGATGGCCGCTTCTCCCTGAGCCTAGTTAGTTCCCATCTGTTAAATGGGAGTTTTTCCTTCCCGCCAGTCGCCGAGTGCTTGCTCGTAGGGGGTGTGTCTTTCTCTCTAATATTGTAGAATTTAACCCTTTTTTTTTATCAAAAGCCTCTCTCACATTCATGTTTGTTGAAGCCTGAAGTGACCGTATTTGGACAAGAGTATAGAATGCTGCTATTTGGGAATGGCAGAAAGCTTGGTTGCATCTTTTGTGCATAACATAGGGGGGTACCTGCTATTAGAATTTCAAACATCAACCCTGGAACAAAGTCCTTGAGCAGTTAACCACACAGCTAGTCACCTTGTTGTCAATCATATGTCACCCAATGGGCCATGTGCCCAATTAATTAACTTTAAGCCAAAATAAAGCATAATTTAAAAAACTAAATGGATTTTGTCTCTAGAGACCCAAATTGATTTTTGTACCAAGCTGTAAACATGTCTTTGAGACATGAGTTGCTTTTGAGGCCAGTCTCAAGTTGTTAGCTTAATTTTTCTGTCACATAGGTTGCCACATGGTTGTGGGGGCTGGATTTTCTGCTCAGAAGTATGAGAGTACTCACAGTGTAACAGATTAATTTTTACCAGCTCTGACAGTATTGCTTTTTTTTTTGTTTTTTTGTTGCGACTGTGTGTGTGTGTGTGTGTGTGTGTGTTTAAATGTCTGCTTCTATCTGTCTGTGCAGTCACAAATCTGTTGTTGTCATATTTTTAAATCTACCTTTTTGCTTTCCTGCTTTCTAATCTGTTTGTGTACCTGTGCGTGTAAAATCACATGAATGTAAATTTTAAATTATTTTCCTCTCCTAGCTCAAACTGCAGCTCTCTGACCTGTACAGTAGATCCTGCCGCCCCACCCCATGGGCTGATGGGATTTACATGATGTCAGCTTAACAGAGGTCGACTCAGCTATTTTTACCTCCCTCATTATTATTTCTGCATTTAGCTGCTTTTCTGCAGCTTCTCCTATGCAGCTGGTGGAAGGAACAAGTTGTTTTGCAGCATTTCTTTCACAATGCAAAGCTTTTATACTCTATTTCAGCAGCTGAGGGCTATATCACTATGGATTATTTAAGCATGATAAGATATTTAAAAGCTTTCAAAGAATAAAAAAATATAAAAATAAGATCCACTTGCATATGAAATGACTAACCCAGGCCTGAACTGCCTGGACTCTCTTTTCATTTCTGGAAGACTTAGATTTTGCAGAATGTCTAGCATTATTGTCCTATACTTACCAACATATGCAGGAGAAATCATCTCACCTCAGTGATTTTTCCTCAGTGAATTGGCCTGACTGTCAGCCAAAAGACTTCACCTTAAACACTATGAACCCGTAAATGGCAAACTTTTACAAACAACGGAGGAGTTTACCTGTCTGGGAACACAAGTGTTGCAAGTGAGGAAGGAGCAGGTGAAGATATAAAGAACTCATTCAATAAAGCTAAATATGCCTTCAATATGCTCAACAATGTCTGGAAGTCTCAGTAATACAATATTAAAACTATAATTAAAAATTCTATAGTCATCAGAATGCTGGAGAATGAGAGAAGATGACCCTAACAAACTATCAGTCTTCCACACGAGTAACTTATGAAGAATCCTGAGAATATTTTGGCCAAATAAGATTTCTGATGAAGAACCTTTAAATACTGCGAACAGGAGAACATGGGGACGATACGTAGTTGTGGGAAGGAGATGAAAGGGTATGAAAGGGTAAGGGTGGCTAGGGTATGTCCTAAAAAGGGTTAAACAAAGCATTGCAATGGACACCAGAGGGAAAGAGAAAACGGTGTAGACTAAAGAACACCTGGCGATAAACAGTAGAGGGAGAACTGAAAACATGGGAACATGTATGGGGTACTATCAACAGAATAGCCCCAAGCAGGCAGGAATGTAGAGCCTATGTTGGTGCCGTACATGCCAGTGTCATGATCCGGGGTTTGGGGACCCTGCGATTTTAGTTTTTTCCTTTTATGGTCTGTTCTCGGGGTTTTCTTTTGTTGTGGGGTTTTGGTGTGTTTTGTTCCTTGTCTCGTTTCTAGTCTGCGTCACTGTTCCCCTGAGTCACTTCCTGTTTTATTTTGATAGTCTCGTGTTCCCTGTGCTTTGTGTTTAGTTTTACTCCCCTTATCGTTAGGTTCATTTGGTTCACCTGTTGTCCCCTGATGTGTTCACTTGCCCTAATCCCCTTGTGTGTATTTAAGCCCTTGGTTTTCCTTTGTTCTTTGTTCGGGTCCTCGTCTGTTCATCTATATGATGTCTGCTGAGTGTTTAGTTTTTGAGTTGTTCGACTTTTCAAGGTTTCGAGATTTCAAGGTTTTCGAGTTTGGTTTTGTGTAGCTGGCTCCTGCCCGGCGTCTGGCATTCCCTACCTGTAAATAAAGTGATTAAGCACACGTCCGCTCTTGCCGCGTCCTGCTTTGAGGTCCTCCCTGCCCTGCCTGCAGCACCCAGCTGTGACAGCCAGTTGGCATAACAGGCATTAAGTAAATAAGTACTTAAAAGGTGCTTTTATCCATGTGTCACATACAGTAGCAATGTATTATGTGAAAAGATCGGGGGAACTGAGTCACTGTTTGGAAAGACATTCTCGTACAGGTGAAACAAATAAAAACGACATATTATTATATGCAGTATTTAAAGCAGGATTCAGGTTTATTTTGTCCACTAAGATGTTTTTTTTTGTTGTTTTTTTTTTTTACATGAGTGAGGCTCACTTTCTGGAAACTCAGCAACTAATGGCTGATCACCCCATGGGCCATTATGAGGACGTCACAGGTCATTTCAGTTTATGGTGCTTATTAGTCCACAGACAAAGAGCTAAATGAAATGGGTGACAAGCCCAAGAGGAGAGACAAAGATACAGAAAGACAACGTGTACTTTAGGAAACTGTGGAATTCCAGCGCTCACTGCTCTGCTGCCAACTTTAGCTGCAAAGATTGGGAGCTGCTGATTCATCTGAATGACAGGAAGCCCAGTTGTGGAACTTTAGCTACTGAATCTACAGCTTTGATTAATGTCTTGAAGATTGTGTTTCACTTCCCTGAAATAAACTGCAAAAAAGACTGATTTATTTTAGTATCAAACCGAACATGTTTGGCCATGTAAAAGTTGACTTTAGAAGTCTGAAATTAATCAGAAGCTTCTTTGCACCATATATAATGGTACTTTCAGCTGTTCCCTTATTTCCCAAGTGGTCGGCACAGCAGATGGATTCACATGCTTGATATGGCACAGATGTTGTACCGGATGCCCTTCCTGATGCAACCTTACCATTAATCTGGGACTGGCACTAGGAGTACATTAGTTTGTGGCCACTCTGTGTGCCATTCCCCCTTGCTCTGTCTATTCTCTATTATTGGCCTGTCCAATACAGTAAAAAAAAAAAAAAGACTGTTTGGTAGATACATAACCACAGTCAAGTCTAATTCCACAAGCATCACTTCACAAAGAGTGCACACTTTGGACCATCTGACTATAATGACTCACATGATGACAGGATTGGTCAGTGATTCTCGGGACCACCTCCAAGATGACATCCCCACTAAGGGTTAGATTAATGAGACTTCCCACCCACAGTTAAGTCTTACTTAAGTCTTTTGGATGAGAGAGATGTATCTTTAAAAATGTAAAAAAAATATATTTTAAAATTAAAAAGAGACAGCAAGTTTTCTTCAACTTAAGACTGTTCAACCACAAGTTAATATTTGATGGAATATTTCATGATGGATGTATCAAGCATTCTGCATTTTGTGGCCATGGACTCAAATCAGTTCAGTTTTATTTATCTAGCACTAAGTCACAACAACCGTTCCGCTTTATATTGTAAGCTAAGACCCTACATCAAAACTGAGAAACTCCAATAATCAGACGACCTTCTATGAGCAAGCACTTGACAACAGTGGGAAGAAAAAACTCCCTTTTAAGAGGAAGAAACCTCCAAGAGAACCAGGCTCAGGGAGTGCAGCCATCTGCCTAAACGTAGTTACAGCACTTTCAGAAAGACATCCACTATAATTACATTTATTCCCCACTGCTGTGTAATCTATTATTGTAAATTTAAATGTTCTTAAGAAATGATCAGACAACAGAGGGTTTTCAGGGAATACTGTTAAATGTTCAGTTTCTATGCCATATGTCAGAACAAGATCCAGAGTGTGAGTCTAATAATAGATTAAATGCAGTGCACATTGCATCTACATTGATGTTTAAATCACCCATTGTAATTATTTTATCTGAACTCAGCACTAAATCAAATGAAAAGGCTGAGAAATCAGACAGGAACTCTGAGTAAGGACAATAGATAGCAACAAATAAGAGTTTTTGAGTTTTTCAAATAGGGTGGACAAAGCTAAACGTCTGGCTTTCAAATGAATTAAAACTCTGGGTCTTTGGTTAATTAATGAGCTGGAATTGAAGATTCTTCCTCCTCGACCTGTGCTTCGAGCATTCTAACAGTTAGTGTGACTCGGGGGTGTTGATTCATTTAAACTAACGTATTCATCCTGCTGTAACCAGGTTTCTGTAAGGCAGAATAAATAAATATGTTGATCAATAATTCCATCATTTACTAACAGGGACTTAGAAGAGAGAGACCTAATGTTTAATAACCCACATTTAACTGTTTTACTCTTTGGTGCAGTTGAGGATGTTATATTGTTTTTTCTTTGTGAATTTTAATGCTTAAATTGTTTTTTGTTTTGTTGGGGGGGTATTTGGGGCAATGGAGTGTTTGTTTTTGGTGGTCTGGAAGCAGACACAGGTTCTATGGGGATGGTTTTGTGTGGATGACAGGAGGAGGGAAGCTGCAGAGAGGTGTGTAAGACTGCAGTTCTGCTTCCTGGTTTTAACCCTGGACAGTCACATTGGGGATGCCGTCTCTCCTAACAAGACCAGGTTTTCCCCAGAAAGTTTCCCAATTATTTGTAAATCCCATATCATTTTTTGGGAACAACTCAGACATTTAAGCAGAACATGCAGATAAACATGTCCCTTCTGGTCCAACTGGGGAGGAGACCAGAGAAAACTACAGAGTCCGACATTGTTGTGGCAAAGTTACACACTGATTCAATATTCATTTAATGACTTCTGATTGATGTAACCAGGTGTGAATTATTATTTTATGAAATCTATATTAAGTCTTAGTCAGCAATTTCAGATTTCCTTCTGTGTTGCCTGCTCTGACCGCTGGAAAACAATCAACTATAGTTGCTGGTGTTGCTAGCTTCACGTTTCTCAAAACAGAGTCGCCAATAACCAGATTTGTTCTTCAGCGGGTGTGTCGCCGAGCGGGGAAAATGATTACAGATGTGAACGGGTTGGTGGCGTACCCGGGGCTTATGTTTAAGGCTACACTTCCTCTTCACTGTCACCTAGCCAGCCTGATTTCTGGCTGCTCTGAACAATCTGCTGGGGAGAGCTAATGGGGGCTAAGTTACCTTGGTTCCCACTGACTACAGGGGCCTGGCAAGATACCGGAGCCTGGCCTCCAAAGCTACAAACAGGCTACATTTATTACAAGTATCTTAATTGCTAAAGGAGGCCGAGGAATAGCTAAACATTTGACAAACTGAGCAGGGAAGTGTGAGAGGGACAGGTGAAGAACCCATGCTTAGTGACTCAGCTAAGACGTAAGCTAATAGCTGTGCTAAGCTAGTGAATGCCTAAAGACACCATGATTAAATACTATGAATATAATTTACAGGTTATTAAGCAGAGTGTGCTTTCAATAAAGCAAGTGAAGTTTACACTATGAAATTAGTCGTTATCTTGGGGTTTTGTAATTAAATAAGTTAATCTCAGCTGAGATTTGGTGCTTTAAAGACAGACCTTCAATTGCCCTGCTACTGCAGTACAACTGATATGCAAGGGTTAAGGAAGTTGCACCAACACACAGGCACTCCTGTGACAGAGGCACCCTCACAGACACAACAAGAATCTCCATTTACTGAGTTAAGTTTAAATAAGGGAAACAAGAGAGGGGGTCAAAGTTGCAAGCTTTTTAAGTTGTCAGTTTGATTTCCCTTTGTCAAAAACATAGAAATCACAAGTAAAAATTCTAAAATTCATCCAGTGGCTGGAATTTGGACTTTCACAATAATTGTCAGAGTAAGCCATCAACTGCTGAGCTGTCAGAAAGTCAGTTACACTCATGTAAACAAACAGGCTTGTGTTTTGTAAAAGAATTAACATTTTGTTTATTAATTATGTAATAAACAGAGTTTTGACATTTTCGCCCCTCTTAACTTCTCCCCCTTCCCCTTGTTCCTTCAGCTCCTCCATCTATCAGGCTCCTCCTGGATGACCCCCTGGTAGTGAACCATGGGGAGACAATCACTTTGGTATGCGTGGCATCAGGTGGAGACCCTCGTCCCAGTCTAAAATGGATGAGAGCCGAAGGGCAGGAACTTCCAAAGAGGAGTGTCGTCAAAGGGGGTACACTGACCATTCCTGCTGTTACCATTGATGATGGAGGTGTCTACAGCTGTATGGGGTCCAACAACGTTGGAAATCCCGCCAAAAAATCCACCACCATACTGGTCAGAGGTAAGCTACTTAGAGTGATAATAATAATGATGATATGACATGCAGGCCAGTATTAATATTTGCCAATATATCAGTATCGGCATTTATAACCACTGATACATGAAAATCAAACCATGCTTTCAGTGTTGATGTCGCATAGTTTGTCCAGCAGAGGGCACTCTGCAAATTCCTGTTGGCAACAAAGTGCTTGGAATGCCATGAGATTGGTATTCTGTAATTATCTTTAACATTTCTGCAAACACTTTTTGGTAACCACATCCTAGAACAGACACAAAAAAAATTAAACAAATTAGAGAAAGTACATACTGCAGTCTTGTGCAAGAGTGTAGACTACATAATGAATTTATATCTGTTTAATCTATGACAATAAGATATAATGCAGACTTACATGGTATTCACAGCAAATTATTCTCATGTGTATACAGGAATTATACTGCATAATTCACCCATACTACATAAGCTGCTGCTATCAGTGCAATGTATAACATCACTATAAACATAAGGCAACAGTGTTGTTTACATTTGAGCAATATTGCTGAGCAGTAGGTATGGCTTCAGTATTGCTTAATGATGAGTCATAGTCTGTACTATTTATGGCTATGAGTCATCCCTGACCAGCATGCTAGCCAATGCTCAGCCAATCAGAAGTTGGCATCACAGGCTAATCAATGAAGCTGCCGCCTACAACTGATGTTACTATAAACAGACCGGCTCTTTATTTAGAAATTTGGCATTCCCCAGTTTCTCACTATCAGCTACTGCCAGCTGTTCAGTGACCCAGGTCAGTTACTAGATATGGGAATCCCCAATTTCTCCATTTCACTCAGTGATGGTCAAGTAGCCAATCACACAGAATATGATCACATGATTAGGCTAAGCCAATCAGGCATGAGAGACCGAGGCTGCATATCATTAGCATATATTATCATAGCATTAGCAGCCTGAAATCCTCCATGTTGTTTACTCTCCACCTCAGATAAATATAGCCAAAGTGTACAAAGGGTACTAAACATCCAGGAATATGAATATTGTGTTGCACATCTTTGAAGAGTAAAGCACAGGAAGCCATGAACTGTTGAAGTTTTGTGTTGATGAAGGGTTTCAGGATTTTTTTCACACATTGTTCAGTGAACAATTTATAAAACTTTCTCTTTTTGGCCTCAAAAACAATTGAAAGTGATTTTTTTTTTTTAGATATATGGAGTGATAAACAGAGAGATCCAAAATCCCTTTAGTAAAACCTCTTTTTTATGTGGAACTTGGCTTCAGGGGTTGGATTTCTGTTCTGAAAATGTATGCAAATGTGCTGACATTTAATGACCCCATTTGCATATTTAAACATAAGATTTTAATAAACGTGTAGTAAAATACACCCAAACACACAGCATTAGATTGTGACAGAATTAACCATAATGTTTCAACAACATGTTGCATGGGCTGGGATTGCCTTTTTGTACACCACAGGTACAATCCAAGCATCCTGGAAAACCTTTTACATTTCAGATGATGATTGGATCCATGGAAGAAAAGCATGTTTTATCCCATTTTCACTGTGGATCATCAAAGCTATTGTAGCACCACTGTGCTACAGTTCAGTCATGATACTTCTAGCACAGTCTGACACTTTGCATATTGGGCCTCTGGGAATTTCGTTGCAGCTCTGACGATCGTCTACCTATCAAAACATGTTTTTCTTTCCATTTCAGTGTGTGTGCTTCTAACAGGTGAGCTGTTACAGGTATAAAGGAACATCACGGTCTTTACTTGTTTAGAATGTACAAGCTGCTGCAGAGTAGACCCGACACCCCAACAAACACAGCATTTATTTGCTTCTACACAGAGAGATCTTAGACTCTCTGATTTTTTTTTTGGCCTTCTAGAATCCCATCCTCCATCTCCTTCTCCTCTCCTCCACTGTGTGTCATCCTATCCTGCCTTATTTGTGCCTTATTTGAAACGGCCAATTAGTTGTATTGAACGTTACGAGCTGAGCCTTCGGGTTATCAGATCATGGAAGTATTTGGCTGAGAAGGAGAATGTGGTGATTGTCCTGGTGATGATTGGTTGACGTGACGATCTGTTGGAGCAGATTGGTGATAACAGGATGGACAGAGTGGAATTTTCTTGAGTGATGAGAATTTTTTGCATGTGAATTAGGTCCCATTCACAGAGGCATAGAGACCACCAGTAAGTAGGGAAAAGTGAATATTCCCTAAGAGGCTGCCAGTGGTTGCAGAAGGTTGCTGGCAGTTGATGTGAAATAGTGAGACAAAACAGAGTTTGTGCCACTTGGAAAAATAACTTCTGGCCACAACTGTATCCATAAAGTCAATCTAACATTTGATCATGTGACCAGTTATTCCTGACTAATGTATGTAAACTGCCACTGTGTTACATAGCTTTAGAAACAACCAACAATTTAACTGTGCACATGGCAGCGTACACCATTAGCTTGCTGCGCTATTTAACCACATAGCATTACACCACTGGCAGTGACTTCATATCCAGAGAGATGGAAGTGCTTGAAGACCTTGGTGGATGTAAGCCAAATGTTAATGGATTGTTAAAATGACCCCACTGTACACCCCTACAAAGTTTTATGAGAATTGGGTCAAAACTTTTTGAACTATTGTGTTTACGGACAGAATGGCACATACACATGCACACACACACACACACACACACATTCACACAAATGTGACCGAAACATAACCTCCTTGGCGGAGAGGAAAAGAAACAAGAAAGAAATGATGCTGTTACTGGAATTTCCTGCAGCACATACACAAAACCAAAAACAATAAAGTTGTAGCTCGGCAGATAAGCAATAAGCTGAAACTCACTCTAGGGTGGAAACAATTATGTGCTTCTGTCATGTAGGGCAGTGTGACAGGCGGAGATGGAGCCAGATGCAGGACTCTGGAAACAGACATAACTTAAAAGAGGGAGCCAGAGCACAAACAAAAACAAAGCAAGGCAGGCCGGAAACAAACACATACACACACACACACACACACACACACACACACACACACACACACACACACACACACACACACACACACACACACACAACTTCTTCAATAACACAACAAGCAGAGAAAACACAGGACTTAAATACACCAGGGGATAACTAGGGGAAGTGGAAACACAGTGACACTGAGGAGACAAGGGGAAGCGAAACTAATCACACAGCACGAGAAACAAGACACTACCAAAATAAAACAGGAAGTGGGACAAAGGAACAAAGACGCCAACTTAACACAGAACACAAGAAACCAGAAATGACAAACTGAGGATCAATACAAAAGAGAACAACACAGGCCCAGGACCATGACAGCTTCATTCTGAAAGTCTTTTAAATTCTATCCATTTCTTCAGACTCTTCTTTAACTGATCTGAGTTCAGCTGGAAATATTTTCATGGCCTAAAACTTATGGGGAAAAAAGTACACATTCTTAGAAAACACCAGAGACATTTGACTCTTCGTCCCATTTTTTAACTTTAAAAAAAAAATACAAGCCTCATCCTTTGTGTCATTTCTTTGTAATATGGGCACTTTGTTGGTAAATTAAGATTAAATTCAGGTAGATTTCAGTCAATGATTACTCAATAAATTATACCAAAATCTGTATTAAAATTTTTTGTTTTAATCCACAAAGTCCAAAACACCTAAATATTCAGTTCAAGATTGTATTTGAACAAGAAAAGCAGAAAAATTCCTCAAATGTGATGACCTCTGGCTGGCTGACGTATCTAATTTTGTATCCATCTCATCAGTCTGTGCTCCAGCTGATATCTGCCTCTTTATACATCTTTACGGTGACCACTCACTTTTTAAGGGCTCTGGTGAATTTCCCATTCATTTTCTCTACCGATGTTTTTGGAAATCCTCATATAAACAGTCTTAGGCCTGATTTAGACTTCTGCATCGGGTCTTTGTGAGGCATGCTTATGTAACTGGAAATCCCCTCCGAACCCTACGCGGTAATCAAAACCCTTGCAGGCTGCGTCAACCCGACGTGTAGTTAAATTTTTTAAGAGGTGCACGTAAGGTTACGTTGCAGGTTACCGCGTAGGGTTCAGAGGGGATTTCTGGTTACGCACGTACTGTAGATCCCAAAAAGACCCAACGCAGAAGCATAATTAAACCTTGAAACAAACCAGTCTGCTACAAGATGAATGTTCTCCCCGTGTCTGCATGGGTTTTCTCTGGGTAATCTGGTTTCCTCCCGCTCTCCAAAGACCTGCAGTTAGTGGGGATAGGTTAGTTGGTGATTCTAAATTGCCCATAGGTGTGAATGTGAGTGTGAATGGTTGTCTGTCTCTCTGTGTTAACCCTGCAACAGCCTGGCGACCTGGTGTACCCTGCCTCTCACCCTATGACAGCTGGGATAGGCTCCAGCCCCACCATGACCCTGAAAAGGATAAGCAGAAGAGGATGGATGGATGGATGGATGACGGATGAATAGATGGAAAAAACGCAACAGTACAAATACGGACTGTATACATAATTACTCTTAATGGTGAAGGAATTACTCATCCCATAACCCATTGCAAATCCCAGATTCCACAGTGAACGGCATCCAGCTTCTTAAATTTAATCCTTTTCAGTATCAGTGTTTATATGGATAATAGTAGTGTTGCATAATAATAGTGTTGTATATATTATGTAGCTGTTTCTGCCAATTAGCCATGAGTGTGAAGAACCAGCGGATAAGATATATCAGGTATGTTGGCTTACTCATTAATTAATTTGAATTCCTGGTAGTTACATATAAATAGCTAATATTATGCTATTCCCATGTCAGTTAAGTCACAGCTGCAAGGGATAACTAGCTAGCCACATTAGCCACGTCAAACCGAGGGTGATAAACAGTGTGCATTTTACCAATGCACTCTCAGCAAGTCTCACCTCTTGGCTGGCATAGTTGCAACGCCATTGAGCAGCTATTTTAAGGCTAAAATACTTCACATATAAACATGCTCACTGCATAAAAGAGCTGAACTGTAATATACTGACTTTTCAATTAAGAAATATCTTTAGGTATGTAAAATTTATTGATTGTATATTGGCTTCTGGATCTTTTGTGATTCCAATCATCTCAAATGCAATGCATTGTGTTAACAGGCTGTGTGTAGGATTTTAAAAGTATTTCTCTTCCTCTTTACAAGTTTCCACTGATGACTCTGGAGTTATCCACTTAAGTGTCCCTGAGGGGAAGACAAGTGTAGCCACTCTGCTGCTTTGATGATGTGGGTCATCCACAACCTCAGCTCCACCGAAGCTGAGTGCAAGTGTAAAAAAACCCACTGTGCCTGCATGGAGGGTTAAGGCAGTGGAAGAGCTTTTTCCAGCACGACAGTACAAGCCTTTGACCTGTGCAGTAACTCCAAACCGCAAGTGGCTGTTAAATCAGACAGATGACAGTTGACAGAGGTTCACGAGAGTCAAAAAGATCTGGGTTTTGAATGATATAGATTCCGCTTTCCAGCCATCATAATAAACCACACAGTCTTTAAATCTTCTTGCATTGCCAACAAAGATATTGAAGATGCTTCTGTCTGGGAAGCCAGTTTCCATCCTTAGGAACTTCTCATCGAGGGTTGATGCGTAGTAGTGAAAAGTTTAAGTGTCAGAACTTTAACAAGAGATACATTTTCCTCCACGGACAAACTGCCCTTCATGAGTAGACTCTCCTCCACAGGCCATCTCTTTTCCATAGTCAAACTGCCCTCCACAGACACACTCTCTACCACAGGCACACTGTTGTCATGACCCCTCTCAAGCCCCTCTGTTAAATCACAACAGCACACGCTCAAACTGCCATTGGGTATTCTGACAACTTGTCTGTAAGAAGAAAATAGTCATTATTCATACTATGTTATATATGAAGGTTACACATGACAAAATAGCATAAAAAATATAATAAAATTATTTAGTATAGCACATTACATGGCCAAGGCTTGTAGGAAGGTAAAGAGTCATTGACTGAGCTGTATGTAGAGAGAGCTATAAATACTAGAATATACTTTTATGGAAATCTTAATTTAGGTTCTCTTTTAATCTAAGACAAGATTTAATCCACATAAGGGTTAATTATTTATGGAAAAATCTTACAAAGGAAATCCTTATCTTAATAGCACAAACCATTAACCCATCATTGTTCATCTGTTGTAAATAATTTTTTAGACCTGTTCTATTCTTTTATCCTCCACTTGTCCAATTTCCTCACATTCTTTTAAGGACACACTGCACACCATGTGGACATATGCCAAATTTTTGGCTAGTGCAAAAATACTATTTTATGCCTGCCAAACTATCTTTGACATTTTTCATAGATTTGAATAAAGAAATTGGAACAAATGGTGTGTTTTTGTGACAGGCTGCTATTTAAACCCTTTATGACCATCTGGAGCGCCCATGCTCCCATTTCCGTATCTATTTTTAAATGCCAGTAGAATTGCAATCAAATAAGAGCATAAATTCTTTTTGCATATAAAACCGGGGGAGTTACACGTGTTACACGAGTTTAACGTGTCCCAGAGTGCTGTTTCCTTCCACTAATGGCTTTGCAGAAATCACACAAAACAAGCATTATAATCCAGGTAATTTATTGATCTGATTAGATGCTCACAGCACTTCCTATGTTGGAATATTTGTCATCACATTGTCGGCATGAACTGTAAGGGTAGTTTTCATGTGAACCACTAACTGTGACAACAGGAAGTGACGTTATTTTGCTGGGCATTGTAGTTTTTTCTCCAAGGCCCTATGACTTTGTGTCTTTCTGTATAGTTCCTGGGACAATTAAAACTTTGATTGATTTTCGTTTTTCCTACAGTTTGTAAAAATGAGTGTATCTCAAAAATGGAGTTATGAATATACTCAAAATAAATTTTCCAGGGTTTGAACGGCTTTTGTGCAGCATTTTCTTTACAGTATACAATTTTGATGGATACAGCTATGACATTTCTGTATTTAAAAAATATGTTAAAAATATTTTTGTGGTTTATTGCACTTAAAAGAATCTTTTAAAATGGTCAGGACTGGACTGAGAATTAGTGACAATGCAGCCAATGTGCACCCCCCCCCCCAAAAAAAACCTCAAAAAAAACAAAGACCTCCAGAAGGCCATATTAAAAACTTGCAAGGAAATCTGAAAATAGGGTTGACACAAGACTTTTAGACAGCATTGTACACTTTACGTTACCCAAACAGCCAACATTAAAGTTGCTACAGCAGCTCTCCTGTGCAAAATAAAACCCCACTGCATTCTGGGATCACTCAAAAGAACTGACATTTTGGAAGTGCTCCAACACAGTCTGCTGGCCATCATAGTTTGGCCCTTGTCAATGTCATTCACACTCTTATGCTTCACCATTTTTCCTCCTTCCACACATAAACTTGAAGTGACTGTTTACTTGCTTCCTAATTTATCTCACACCATGACAGGTGACATTTATATGGAGTTAATCAATTTTATTCACTTGGCAGTGCTTTTAATGTTATAGCTGATGTAATGCTGGCAGTGTTATATATTTGTCTGAAAAGGGCTCATGCTTCATCTTGAGCATGTTCTATTCTTTTTTAAGCTGCTGCAGTACAGTACTACCAGAGTACTATAGCACATACTGCTGTGTTCTGACAGCAATAGAGTGTGTGTGTGTGTGTGTGTGTGTGTGTGTGTGTGTGTGTGTGTGTGTGGCTGGACCTGGGTCTGAGGCTTGTTGTGCCATGTGTAGTGATTTCTATGTGTGAGCGACTGCATCCACCTCTTGTTATGCAACAGACCTTTAACTGATGCAGTAAAACGCACACACACAGCATTTTGTTCTGAGGCGTTCTTGCTTTAATCTTAATGAACAAGGACAATCAGCTGCTCGCCTCACAAACTGAAGCTATTTATATACACATACCCCCAGAACATGCACACTCATGCAGAGATCTGGGATTTGAACCTCAACCTTCATCCACTGAAAACTGCAGATCATACAGAGCAGAGGCAGCAGACTTACTGACTGTACATGAACAGAGTGAGGCTCAGCAGCGGTTATCAACACAAAGTCAGTGCTTGTTTACTGTTGGCGTACAGTTTTCAGCACATTAACTGGGAACATTTGGTTTAGATTAAGTTTTAGGCTTTTGATGATAATTTCAGCCATTTGATACATGGATAAATGCTCCATCATTAGTGTACAATTACCACACTGTTGTTTTTATCATTTGTTTATTTACTGACAGACCCACTGAGTGTTTACAACAATACAGATCTGGTTCTGTTTGAGGCTCTTACAACCCTAATTCCAAATTAGTGACTCTGTGTAAAATGTAAATAAAAACAGAATCCAATGACCTGCAAAACTCATAAAGCACAATAGAACATAGAAAACGTATCAGCACAAACACTGCTGTGAACAAGTATTTACTCCCTTCCTGATTTCTTAGTTTTTTGCATATTTGTTGCATAGATAGTCAGACAAATTTAATATCAAATAAAAATGACCTGAATAAATACAAAATTCAATTTTTGAATGATGATTTCATTTTTTAAGGGGAAAAAGCTCTCCAAACCTACCTGACCCTATTGCCTCTTTTCCACTATTACCTACTCGGCTCAACTCTACTCAGTTTCTGTGGTTTTCCATGAGGTGGTAGTACCTGGTACAAGGTACTTTTTGCGACCTACTCAGCTGGGATTCTAAGCGAGCTGAGTCGGAAGCGCCGAACATGTGACATCAACAGACAGCATGCCACTGATCGGCCAGGGAGTGATGTCTCCTAAAATAAGTCATGAGAATGACTCCTGTGAATCAAAACCATCGTTTTTGAAAACCAGCAACAAGGGAAATGGCTACACGCTAACCAGCGCAGACAGTTTTGTGCTTGGTGGCTGACAATAGAATCCAGAGGAAGCTAGAGAGAGCAACCATTTGTGTTTGCGTTGCATACAAATGACGTTACTGAACTTTCAGGCTTCCTTGCTATAATAACCCCACCCACACTGAGGCGGTACGTAATTGCAATGGAAAACTGACTGAAACCAAAACAAATCACTTAAATAGAATCTGTTTGACAAAATAAAACAGGCTAAAATAGCTCAAAAAGCAACATATCATGCAACGATCTAAAGAAACTCGAGAACAGATGAACAACAAAGAATTTCGAAGGCTTTGGGACTCCAGTAAGTGAGACCCGTTATCCAAAAATGGATTAAACGTGGAACAGTGGTGAAACCTACCAGGATTGGCCAGCCTAGCAAAATTTCTCCAAGAGTGCATCGGTGACCATCATAAAAGAACCCAGAGCAACATCTAAAGAATTTCAGGTTTCACTTGTCTCAGTTAAGGTCAGCGTTCATGATTCGACAATAAGAAAGACTGGGCAAAATTCGGTAACCATGCGAGAGTTCCAAGATAAAAAAAAAACAAAAAAAAACCACTGCAGACCAAAAGGAACACAAAGGCTTGTCTCACATTTATCAAAAACATCTTGACAATCCCCAAGACTTTTGGGGAAATATTTTGTGGTCTGACGAGACAAAAGTCAAACATGGGGGTGGTAGTGTGATGAACTGGGCTACTTTGCTGCTACAGGACCTATATTTCTTGTCATAATTGCTCCACATTTATGCATGCCCAATAATGTAGGGGCATTCTCATTCTAATGACATGACAGATGGTGTCCTGGGGGATCTCCTCCCAGATCTTGACCAGGGCATCAATGAGCTCCTCAACAGTCTGAGGTGCAACCTGGCAGCATCTGATGGACTGAAGCATAATGTCCCAGAGGGGTTCTTTTCAATTTAGGTCAGGTGAGGCCAGTCAATGGTATCATTTCCTTCATCCTCTTGGAACTGCCCGAAAACTCTCCCCATCTCCTCCTCCTACACTAGGAGGAATCCAGGACACACTGCACCAGCGTAGGGTCTGACAGTGGTTTGAAAGATTCCCCCTGAGACCTAATGGCAGGCAGGGTGCTGTTCTAGCCTATAGAGTTCTTTGCATCACTCAGGATATGCCACCCCATACCATCACTGACCCACCACCAAACTGGTCATGCTGAATGATGTTACAGGCAGCATATATATGTGGACTGAATATATATATATATATATATATATATATATATATATAATATATATATATATATATATATATATATATATATATATATATATATACTCATCCTTGTTACATGCTGCTCTTTGCATTCAGGATCATAAACAGTAAGTCAGTTTGGTGTTTAAGAAAGCTGCTGATATCAGACCTGCTTATGCTCTAGTTTTAATACTTAATGTAGTCAGCTCCATGAAGTGTACATTATATGTAGATTTTCTCTGACAGCTTTATCTGAGGATGATGTGGAGTGCTTCTAACATTACACAAAGCAAAGGTCGCTATCACACTGTTCACCAGGTTTTGAAGATTTCCCTCTGAGGGAGCTGCTGGTGAAGATTATGAGTCCTGCTTGATCCCTGCAATAAGCTTGAGTGCGCCTGATATTTCTGACATAATTTCTGCTTCACTGGCTTAACAGAACATCTGGCAAAGGACACCTGCCATGAAAGAAAGGGAGGAAGTTTCTGGATTCCAGATCCAGCTATCCCTGATGATGCTCTGTTAGTGTGTAATGGACCTTTAACTTTATATCATCCTCAGTCTTATATTAAAAACTTAAAAAGCGGAAATTTAATTTACAGATAATTCTGATATTTACATTAACTCTGTTCCTCTGTGGAGTGATTAGAATTGCTAACTAGCTAACAACAAGCCTCTAATACAGTGCGTTTGTTGGGTGGTGTATAGAACTATAGTGTTTTAAGATGTAGGACTTTTTAAAAATAGCGATGTGGTTGTATTTACCTTAATTTAACAAGCCATCAGTGGCAGTAAATCCATCAGTAGATGTTATTAAAACTGAAGAAGGTAGGCTACATAAAAAGTGCAGGGGGTGTGTTTGGGGGAATTTCACTTTGATTTGCCGCCAAGCGAAAGTGATTTTCACATCACCTTAATTAGTTTAAGGCAGTGTTTCTCAAACTGTGGGGCATGTCCCACAGTTGGGGCGCAAGGTCATGACCTTATTGCGGAGGGGAGGGGTTTGTGTGTCCCAGTGATCTCAGGGGCTATTTTGTCCGGGGGCTTTTGCCCCCCTGGTAGGGCCTCCCAAGGCAAATGGTCCTGGGTGAGGGGCCAGATGAGGAGTGATTCAGACGAACCCTGTGGAAGAAAGACCAAGGGAACAGTTTTCCCTGCCTGGGATAGGGTTACCCTGGCCCCACCTTGGAGCCAGGACTGGGGAGGGTGTTTAATGGAGAGCGCCTGGTGGCCAGGCCTTAGTCTGTGGGGCCTGGCCAGGTGCAGCCTGAAGAGAAGACATGAGCCTGCCCTCCTGTAGATTTTTGAATGCAAAGGTGAAGAGTTTTCACTAGTTTCTAAATCCCAAGTTCAAGTCTGTGGACCACACTCAACAAAATATTCCTAAAAATAAGTGAGGTCAGCTGCTTGTACTGTCTGACTGGTTAGCAGTGTGAAGACAGGTAATGAATCCTGTCAGCAGGCAGTCAAATGAAAAGTGAAAGCAGGAGCAGCACATTGCTGTGGACAGTCCCAGGATTAAACTGAACAAATGCTTCAGTGATAATTAAGCTCCATTTGGACGGATTAGTTTCTTTACAGCAGGAAGGCTGGTTGTAATAATCTAAAATATGAAATAAAACCAAACTGTGCTGTGGGTCTCATTGGTCTGATAGAAACTAATGAAGTTATGATGTGGGAAGTAAGCCTACAACACAACCTGCCATTGTGCCACCAAACAAATTACTGAATAGCCTGACTTATCACATTTAAAATAAAAAAATGTTTTTAGCCATTATTATAAACTTATAGTATTTTAGATTTATTCAAAATGACAGAGCTAAACTTAGCACAAAAAGTAAAGAAATTTGCATATTGGTTGATTATTTCTTTGCTGTAACAATGCTTCTTGGCAATAAAATGTATATCATTTGAAAGCCTGTTTATTTCCCTTTAAATGCTTCCACATTTGTAAGGAAAAAGCATTTGTGGGTTGACCAGCGGAGTTGAGTATGTGGGCTGTGTCCATGAAAAACTTGCTAAATCTTCTCTGTGAGTCCCAAACAGCTTATTCTGCTATTGACTCTCATTTTGAGCTTGACTGACTGACTTCCAACAAATGCTGGTTGAAGAATGGAGTGCCATCCTATAGCAGTGTGTGACCAAGCTGGTGACCAGCGTGAGGAGGAGGTGTCAGGCTGTTGTGGCTGTGTGTGGTTCTTCCATATGCTACTGAGGCCCCTGCTTGTTAAATGAATAAATTGTTAACTGCCAGTATGCCTTGTTTCTTCAGTCTTCAATTATCCAATCCAATAAAGGACATCAAATTTAAAGATTAAGTATGTTCACCGGTCCAAAGTAAGATAATATTTAGAATCCCTATATATCATTCCCTGGATGCCCACATGTTGTCAATACAAACAATGGCAGTAAGAAACACAGTTCTAAATAGCTCTATATAGCATTATTATCACTTTGACTTTCACACCAATCTATTTACCTTGAAGGAGAGGTCAGAACTCAAAATGTGACATGATATTTGGATCCAAACTATAATGTGATATTTAGCATCCCCATATACCAGTATCCAGGCTTTTTGCCAATTTTGGACCAATAAATCATGAAGTTTACTTTGAAGACCTTGGTGGATGTAAGCCAGATTTTAATGGATTGTTAACATGACCCCACTCTACAATCCTACAAAGTTTTTTCAGAATTAGTTCAAAGCTTTTCGAGCTATCGTGTTTACAGACGGAACACGGCAGTGACAGAATGACACACACGTACACACACAAGTGCTACCAAAAACATAATCTCCTTGGCAAAGGTAAAAAGAAAAAAGAAATACACAAAAATAACATCCCAGATATTAAAAGAACTCAAAAAAACAAAACAAAACAACATAACAGCTGGTGCCTGGTAATAATGATGTTATTGCAGTCTCCAAAATGCCTTTTTTGATATTTTTACCTGAAAAGCTGCAGCCAAAAACCATTAAGTTGTAGCTGGGCAGATAAACAATGATATTTAGAATCCCAATATACCAGTCTCATTTCATAAACATTGCCAATACAAATAAAGACAGTAGAATTTTTATAATTTTAATGAATTTTTAAGATTTTTAAAGATAAAAGACTTTTTATGAAAGTTTGATCTTATTCGATCAGATCATTCCCTATATGCCTATATGTTGTCAATACAAACAATGGCAACAATTCTAAGAATTATAGATTCTAAATTATATATATTTTTGTCAAATTTCAACCAATAAATCATGAAGTTGACTTTGAAGACCTTGGTGGATGTAAGGCAAATTTGAATGGATTGTTAACATGACCCCACTCTATAATCCTACAAAGTTTTTTCAGAATTCATTCAAAACTTTTTGAGCTATCGTGCTTACAGACAGTATGACACGCGCACATGCAAAGGCTACCAAAAGCATAACGATGAATGAAATAATGAAACAATTACATTATTAAAATATAGTTTTTGTTTTGTTTTTGTAAAATGTCTGATGAAATCCAAAGATGCGAGATTCACATAGATGAGAAGAAGCTGATTGGTCATTGTAAAAATTCTGTTACAGTTGCACACCTGCTGTTGAGTTGGGCACCTTGTTCATAAATCCATTGGTTTGATGTTGCAGCCTGACCTTCTGAATAATTTAAGAAGCTGATTTCCACAAAGCAGCAGTTGTTTCTGGTAAATGTCAAACATGTTAGAAGCTTCTTCTGCTTACTGCCAAATTCCTGCTCTTTCGGTTCATTCCTATACTCAGAGTGTGTCTCTGTATCCTAAGCTTAATGTGAGTAGAAAATTTGTTTTGTCTGGTAATAAAAGTCACTTAGTGATCCCTAAAGTGCTCTTTATATTATTTTATGGTTGAAATTTTAGACTTAAGCAATTGTTGCTACAGTACATCCATGTAAATTGGTGATTGGGTTTTTCTTGTTGACACTTAAATTGTTCTGTTGGCTCAGGACTGTGGCTCAGGGGGTAGAGCAGGTCCTCTACTAATTAGAAAGCTGGTGGTCCAATCCCTGGCTGCTCCGGTTTGCATCCCAAAGTATCCTTGGGCAAGATACTGAACCCTAAGTTGCTCCTGATGTAGAGAATCGTGTTGATCCAAACTAAGGCTGTCCCCATAACTGTTTAATAATGACGATAATTATAATCATGATATTTAAAAATGAAATATCAATAATGTGTCAATAATGCACAAAAACAAAGCTGTAGATGAATTTGGCAGATACCATTTACTGTTCTTTTTAAGATATTCTATAGATGTTGCAATAATATCATTATTGAGTTTTTTAGAACATTTTAATTAGGAAGTAAAAATCTGATTTTATGACAGCCATCCCAACATGAATGGACTCCACTGTGGGAAAATGAAATCATATTGATTTGTTTTGCTCCTTAGCAAAGTAGAGCCAGTCATGCATCAGTAGCAATACAGTGGAAGGCTTGCTTTTTTTGCATTAAAAACACCACTGCAGCACATTCATGGATAGCACCTGATCAGTGCTCTGCATATGGCTCATTTAGCAAGTCACAGACACAACAGGACTAGTACAGATTGCAAGTTTTGACTTATGTTTGCATGCACTGCTGCCATCTTGGACTGCTAAGTCTGGGTTGGTGGGGCTGCTCAACTTTCCAGATGGGAAGTCCAACTTGAGGGGGCATTCCAGATGAAAATTCCAACTGGGAACTGTGAAATTCTGACTTTAAATGGAATGCACCATTAGTTAGGACCAACTGACTGTCTGTTCTTTTTGTCCCCCTTCTCAGCTCCTCTTCTTGTCCTTGTGTTTTGATGTCTGTTTCTCAATTTAAGTGGCAGATGAGTTATTTTAGCCCTGCTGTAAACAAAATTATTTACGCGGAACAATAAAGCTCAACATTTATTGTTGGAAACATTCTAGTACGAATGCTCGCTCAGATGAGTGAAGTCCTTTTTGTTTATTTCAGTGCTTACATTTTAACTGACACTCGACTCTTTTCAGTGATTACAAATGTAACTTACTACAGTGCTTCTTAGCTACTGTACTTCACTTTGACAGACATCTCAAATCTGAATGCTTTAGCAGCCCCACTGCCGCTTCATCTCCTTCTACTTATATCTGATTCTAACTCACCTGTATTGTTGTTCTCTGAAAATGTTAGACATTTAGTCTGGGACATTGGGCTGTTTTTGTGATGTGTGATTTGTCTTTTTCTACTTTATCTTAAAGTCAAACTCCTACAAGTCAGTCTCTTCAAGTAAAAGTTTATCTTGCTTTATCCATTATGTCTTGTAGGTCTCCGTAAAGGTCGCTTCTGGATCACACCTGACCCTTATCACAATGATGACAATATCCAGATTGGACGGGAGGTGAAGATCAGCTGCCAGGTGGAGGCCACGCCTCCAGAGGAACTGCAGTTCAGCTGGCTGAAGAACGGCCGGCCTCTGAGGAGCTCTGAGCGGATGGTCATCACCCACACCGACACAGATGTCTCACCAGGAACCACCAACCTCGACATCATCGACCTCAAGTTTACCGACTTTGGCACCTACACCTGTGTGGCATCACTAAGGAATGGAGGGACCCCAGAGATTAGCATCGACGTCAACATTTCATCCACCACAGGTAAGGCTCACTCTTAGGTAGACAGAGCTGAATTTATGGTCTGTTTCAAATGAATGTTGGATGATTGGATGGTGTCAAAATCCTCCTGGTGCTGGATGTCTCTTTTAAAAACCAACATTTTTGACATTTACGTGCAATTACTGTCCTGGATGCCCAGCTGTGTAGAGGTGGTACAAGGAGCAGGCATTGTCTACCCTTTTCTGGCTGCCTGTTCTTATAGAGCATCAGTTAAACTGACAGCCTTACGTTATTAACAATCATGTAGAATAAACATAAAATTTCTGTCCTGGTGATTTGGCAGCCCTTTCAAAGCAGCTGCTGTGATCAGCTCTGGAGCTTGATTGCAACATGGGACTGAGGCAGAGTGCTACTCGGTAATGACAGAAGGCGGGACAAAGGTGGAACATTCAGGACGTTAAGGCAAAATGAGTGATATCCATAGGGAATGGGGCCTGCACATAGTATCAGCATATAAAACAGCATTAAACACACAACAAGGTGAAAGGGTGCAGCAACACAGGCCTGTAATATATATTGTAGAAATAGACCTGTTAAATTTCTCAAAATGTCTGAGGCAAGAAATAAGACATGCAGTTACCATCAGTCCTCTTAGAAAAATCTCTGGACTGCTGTGACTGCCTTCTGGCATCTTTTCATAAACTTGCATACTGCCCCTGTGCACCTTCATCAGGAAAACTTCTGATAACTTCGGCTGGTGCTGGACGGTTTTCAGGGAGTTTTTCAAAGTATGGTAAGCCAACCACTTCTGATGAAAATGACATTTAGTAATATGCACACTGCACAATTTGACAGGGTCCTTTAAATTCTTCTCAACAGGAAGGCTATAAATTTTCATAACCCACATTCAGCCAGCTTGTTAGCACTGCATGAGGTAAATCCACACAAATGCTGATTACAGTGATTCAAGTCAATTATATGAATTCTGCTATAAAATTGTATTGGACCTGATTATAAAACCCACCCCCTCCTTTTCTAAAATCACTTTTTCAGAAACAGTGCCTCGAAGCTCTGAAATATTTCCGACTCGGTCTTTTAACCTCATCATCTGTGACAGCTGTTGGACCGATTCTCTGTGTCATTTCTGCAGTAAATATAGTGGGAGACTCAATGAACTCTTATACTTGTTATCAATTTATTTCCTTTGTGGCACCAAGATGAAGATTAATATATATATATATATATATATATATATATATATATATATATATATATATATATGTATATATATATATATATATATATATATTAAACCTTTTTTGGTTTTAGTGAAAAGCCTCCAGTCCTTGAACTCCGTCACAAACCACCGAGTTCAGTTTCTGCAGAGACAAAAGGAGCATAACTTTTCTTTCAGGCAGATGTCATGCAGATAAACGTCTGCTGGCGGCTGCGGCTGGCTTCCTGTTTGTTTATGACCTTGGCAGAGTGAAAGAAACATTCAGCGAGGCTAAGAGGAGGAGTGGGGGGAAGGGGAGGAAATTTTTTTTTTTTTTTTAAATCAAAGTACTGCTTTAGTCGCAGTCTGAGCTCTGCTGTGTGTGTGAAGCCCGCTGAAGGATGCAGAAGGTCACGCTTGGGTCACTTCTGAATTCCCTAAAGGAAAATAAATGCTAAGACAGTGCAGCATCTGTCTTAGTGTGTCTCTAGATGAGGGACAATTTCCACATCAAACATGAAAGAAAAAGAAAATCATTTTGTTTGTTTTTCAGGTTTTGTTTTATTTATTTATTTTTACTTTTTACCCAGAATACTACTCAGAGAAAAAAAAAAAACTGGAGGCAAAGTCAATCTCATGGATGAATCAGTCGTCACTGTTTGAGAAGACAAAGGGATTCTACCTAAGCTACTTTCAGCTGCTCTCTTATTCACAAGGAGTCGCCACAGCAGGAAGCTCCACATATTCAATTTGGCAGCTTTTTTACACTGGATGCCCTTCCTGATGCAACTCCAAAGGGATTTGTGTCTCCTCCTGGGATCAAACCAGGGAAACTACTACACTAATGCTACCTAATTGTATAACCTTTTACTTTATTTCTTTTCTTTCAACAACCTATTTGAAATCCATTAAATGCTGAATGTCTCACTAGTGTGAACAGACATGAAATTACAGTGATACTGAAGGAAACTATAAAATATGAAAACTTTGTGGCAAATTCTGAATTGCATAAAATTACATCTGAAGCTTTGTTATAGGCAGACATCAGAGATGATTTTCTGGAAAATTCACGCAGAATTAAAAATATATAATTAAAAATTTTCAAATAAAAATACTGTTCATAACTGACAGGGAACTGCTGCTGGAAGATCATCTCCCACCTCAAAACTCCTCTCACATGAAATGACACGCCTAGTTGTGGTAGACTTGTGATTTGCTAGCTTTATTTGACAGAGTTTGTGCTGCTCCTTTTTTATTCTTAAGAATCCAAAACTTGACAGTTATCCGACAGCACTATCCCATCTCTCTCCCTGTAGTTCCTCCAGAGCTCACCGTCCCTAGGGGCCGCTCTCATCTCATTGCTCAAGAAGGGGACACTGTGGATCTGCAGTGCCTGGTCTCAGGAAAACCCAAACCCATCATCCTGTGGTCTCGGGTGGAGGACAGTGGGGTGGCGGCGGCGGCGGCTGCAGTGGCAGCTCTGATGCCAGACGGCTCCGTTCAGATGGAGAGCTACGACGGCATCCTGAGGATCAGCAACGTGACCAGAGAGATGAGTGGGACGTACCGCTGCCAGACAAGCCAGTACAACGGCTTCAACGTCAAACCCAGAGAGGCCTTGATACAGTTGGTGGTGCAGTGTGGGTAACACACATACATCACTCACACACAATAGACAGCTTTGTGCAAGATTTAGGGACTAAAGCAAGCGTTCAAAAATGATGCCAAAGTCAAATATAGCCAAGGAACAGTGATGAGAACAGGCTGAACCAGGTCAGAAATTTTTGTGAGCACTCTTTGCTCAGTTCTCTTCAGAATACCTGAAAGTTATTGGACATGCTTGGCTTGAGATTTTAACTGCTATTTGAGTATTTTGAAGAAATTACCACTGTTATAAATAAACCACTGTTTAGTCTGTCCTACTCAGACAGATTCCATTGTGGTTGTGGACTGGTTTTAGGGCCGGTTTTTCATTTGGGTACGAACTAAAGTTGGACCGATACTGAAAAAAAATCCAGAAATGCTAACATCACGCCAGTTCTTGATCCTTACACTGACTTCCAGTTAAATATAGAATAGTAAGTTTCTCTGTGGTCTGGCCAAAAATATGTCAGGGATTATTTGGTGCTCAGAGTTCGAACCAAACACAGTGAAATGGGTTTTAAGCCATTATACTGCCTGCTGCTGGAAGCAGCTCCCCATGGATTTCAACTTTCCACAGATGTAGCCACTTTAAACCTAAGTTCATTTCCTGCAACAATGACTTTAATTAAGAAGTCACTTTTACTGATTCCATTTAATCTTATACTTCTTTATTTTTTATTCTTTCACTGTTATTTTAATTAGTATTGCATGCACCTTCCTTTAGCCCTTGTTTGTGCACATGCCATTCTTATCAGAGGGGAAGAACAAACTGTTTTGTACTGGTCATCAGTTTATCGATAATTGCCCATTACCTTGCACTTTTTAACCTAGGCAGAAGATTCTCTTTTTCAGCTGAAACCAAACATAACATCTGCTGTGGATGCAAACAACCGTCAGCCATCAACAACTGTGCTGCTTTAGCCCCTGGAGTCCCCAGAATGTCTCGTGGTGCTGGATTCCTAAGCCCCGCAGAAGAAATGTCACATCAGCCAATCAAACCAGATCACAATCACCGGCGCAGACAGCAGCAGATCAGTTTGATAAAAACACCCAGAGCAGTTTAAAAACACACCAACAGCTCCAACTCAGCAGGTACACATTTCAAACGCCTTGGCTTGAGGGCATGCGGGCAGATGCTGACGGACACATGCTGCCTGCCTGTCTTGGACGGAACTGAATCCACCACCTTCCAGTCACGCTCTGTCTAACCTGCAGGCTGCCGTGTCGCACAAAATACCATCAGAGGATGTGACGGGAAGACTTGCAGCTCTTGGCTTCATGCCGCACTAAAAGGCTGTCAGAGCGAATCTCCTCTGCATCTCGACTAGTCCTCATTCTCCAGAGAGTCGATGCAGACGCTCACAGGAAAGCAGCAGTCCAGCGCTTTGAGTTTGGGGAAAAAAAACTGACTCATAGTTTAAAAAAATCTTTTTAGTGATGCTTTATTTTTCATGTTCTTTTGGCTTCCTGACAATTCGGCTTTATTAAGTGCCAGGTTTATTTTATTCAAGTTTCAAATTTAAAAAAAAATCTCAGAAAAGCAATGCAGTATCTGAAAACTATTAATACAGTAAGATGTCTAAAAAAAATTAAAGTCAAATTAAGAAATTAAGAAAAGAATAATAACATGCCCAAAAATGTTTATTTAATGTCTAAAAAGAAAATTTCTTAAAGCTAAATTAATTTATCATTAGTTTTTTTTAATGTAACTGAAAAAAATGTGCTGGTGGTGGCTAGCACTGTTGCCTCACAGCTAGAAGGTCTGGGTTTGAATCCACCTTGGGACGGGACCTTTCTGTGTGGAGTCTGCATGTTCTCCCCGTGTCTGCGCGGTTTTCTTTGGGTACTCCGGTTTCCCCCCACAGTCCAAAGATGTGAAAAGGAAAAGCAGAAGAAGATGAATGAAAGAAAAAAATGTATTGCCTCGATTTTTTTTTCATCTTCCCTGCCAGCACTTTTAAGAAGATTACACTCTTTGTAGCTGTGCATTTTTTGTAGAGAGAACTTTCTTTAATGCCTTTTACAGCAGAATTTTCATTCTGTTTGTGTAAAACGTACGATCTACACGTCTCTAAATTCCCTGCAGTGCATTTGCTGTTCTTTTTTTTTTAACTGTGTAGCCACAGTAAGCAGATTAAAGTCAGGGCAGGTTACAGGTGGATTACTTTGAAATAAGTAAAACAACATTTAAGTCACAAGCGACACAGATTTAACTTCTAACTGTAAGTGAAAAGAAACCCTCCCTGATCCTCGAGAAAAGCTGCTGACAGAGAAATAAATAAGAGTAAATCTATGTGAACAAAAATCAAGCTGTACATGAGCTAAAAACTGACACAGCACCGTGTTTAGTCTGTCAGAACAGAAACCACATGAACCCAAAAATGCATTCACTTTTCTGTAGTTTGTATATTCTTGCCCATTAATTACTTCCCGCTATGAATTAAATGAATATGCTAATGAAGTCTGCATGAAACTTGTAGATAAAACCTTCTGAGCAACATTTCAAATGAGCTGTTTTAGGGTTTTACTTTGACAATAATCCCTCACAGGCTCTTACTGGATCTTACTGGATTACAGGCAAGACAGTGATGTGTGGAGGTGACATCTCCACAATCCTATCTTCATGTGGAGTTTTAACCACGTTACCAACATGTTTCAAAGGAAAAAAATAATAGTGACTAAAGAGGGAAAGTGATGACAGTGGCTGTTGTATTAAATCCCCGTGAGGTTTTAACATGAATTATGAGAACATCAGTAATCTATTTAGATGCAAGAGTTATAGTACCCATAAAATGAGTCACACAACAGTCACATAATTAGTTTTCTGAGAAGGTTTCAAAAGGGAAACTAATGGCAGTACCAGTTTTCTAAGATCAACAAAGGTTTTGTTTTTTTATAAATTATAGGGACAAAAAGTTGTGATCCCCATAAGACATTGTCACAGCATTCATATAGGAATTATTGCACTATAAGCTGACTGGAAAATAATGAATACGCTGATGTAAAATGATAAATGCAGCTGTTCCATAAAATTCCACCAGAATTACCCAGGATGTGCCAAACTGTAGTCTTCACATTTCAAAAACTAAGCTAACACTTTATTGGACCCACAATCTGTTTAGCTAGAAAAATCCCTCCAAAACAAACAAGGGCTTTTGAAGTCGATATGTTTTGATATAACAGCAAAGTCTTATGGTATAAGTATGTCGTTCTCTGGATCAATCTTACAGCTCAGGATTTATCCAGAGAAGAGCTACTGTATAAGCCGCAAGTCTCTAACTGCTAGCCTGCAGATTATTATTAATGAAATTGCAGCCACATAGGTAAATGCATGAATTGTTTCCTACATGTTGTGTGAGGCTGCAGGTATTTAAGAAAATCAAAGGAAACATCAACCTTAAAATATCTTAAAATACCTTTAATGAGGATCAGAAATATGCATGTCTTGACTACATTTGGGGTTAAGAGCTACAGTCCACACACCGCTTTGGCACAGCTGTGAGTTTTGAGTAATCCACTTGCTGCAATACATCTCTCACTGGCAGTCCAAAAGCTAAAAAAATATCCTCCTAACTGCAACTGTCACAGCTCCATCAGGCTCAAAATAAGACATTTTTTTTCAGTATTAAATAATAGTAAAACCTGCAGTAAGCTGCCTACTGCTAAACTTAAAGAATCACATTTATATCCCAACCAAAAAAAGTCACACCGTCTAATATTTATTTGGACCACCTTTAACCCTCATAACACCATGCATTAACAGTAGCATCAGTTTGATTAGTTTATGCAATGCCACAACACTTATTTATTTATTTATTTATTTAATATATTTTTGGTCACTGCACCTCTTTGAGTAAATCCTCACAGTATTTTTTTTAATACCAAAAGAGGGTATTGTGCCAAGGTTTTAGATATGGCCCTTGCTGCATTATGACATGAAAAAATGACAAAGATGCCCCCAAACTGCAGCTGAAATCCTGCATCAAACAAGAATCTCCTGCCTGCAGTGTCATTAAAGAAAAGGTGTTACAATGTGAAACAGTATGAAACGTGCCCCTTTCCCAACCTAAATATGTCGCTGAAATCAAATTCCAATGAGCATAAACACCACCACTCTCATTTTCAACTTTTGATATGTTGCCTTTTTATTATCTTTAATGAAATACAGGATTAAAATGATTTACAAATCCTCACATTCTGTTTTATTTGCATTTTAAACAGGGCCCCGCTTTCTTTGGAGACAGAGTTGTAGAGGACTATCTAACAACTGTAGTAAATAGATGACAAGTTCCCACAGGGGCCTCTTGTCTCTCCCCTAGCCACATTTTGGGCTGTTCATTGCAGGAAGTTGAGCAATAAAAGTGAAAATTGAAGGGCAGAAGAACAGCTGTTCCAAAACTGTCACCATATGGGATCATTTTAGTGAATGAAATTACCTTGCAAATTAAATTGTTTCTCATTTGGCCCTGAAGTGTTCTATGGAGCAGCTGCGCAGACAAACCTTTGAAAGAAAGTTATAAGAATGAAAACTGCAGAAAAGAGCAGAGTTCATTAACGAGATGGAACTGAGTCCAGCAGTGTATTATGGGAATTAACAAGCAGGGTTAGAAGTCTGCTTTAACCAATCAGAGATCTCAGTTGAAGGTCGCCATCAGGCAGAAGCTTCCAGTTGACCTTTATATGTTCCTGGACTGTTTCCCTCTCAGTAGGAAGGTCTTGGAAACATTTCTGGGGGCTTGAAATGAACCTAAGGCCTTTATCTCTGTAACCTCTGTGTGTGTGTCCTGGTATGTGTTTTAGAGCTTGTAATGACATTTTGTATTTCTTTGTTTAGGTTGTAGGGTAAGAAAATCCAAAAACAGCTAACTGTCAAGCTTCAGCTGCTGCACTTCTCTGCCTCCTGAAAGATCACTTTCTGTTTATTGTCTTGTTGAATTTTCATTATCATCTGTGCATGTGTGTATATACTTGTGTTAGTCGTGGTGAGGTCATAAAGTATGTACACAGTAAAATTGTGGGTGACTCAGGAGACTAAATATTAAGGTTAGGATGAGTAGACGAAAGTAGTAACGTATCTGGAATCACCCATTTAAATTGGAGGTGAGAACATTTGCTAAAAACTGGGAATACTTCCTGACTTGAGACAGACTCTACAAGGATGGACTGGTACTTACTATATATAGCACAACTTTTCAAGTTTCACTAACTACTCCAAGCCTTTTTATACATTACAGTATTCACCCATTCACACATACATTTATTCTGTGTTTGTTGCTTTATTATATGCACTTAAGCACTTTTATTCATCATGCATGCGCATATTGGGGCAATTTGGGGTTCAACTATCAAACTGGTGGACAACTGGCTCTACCTCCTGAGCCACAAGTTTATAACCTGTGATCACCAGTATGAGTTGGATGTAAAGACTGTAAAAGATCTTGAGTTTGCGTTTTAAAGATTCAGGTCTTAGAATTGGACTACTGTAGACTCTTGAATTTTTTGTGTGAAGGCTTCCTTTAAGGTTAGTGTATGTTTAGAGTAAGGTTGTGAGACACTTGGGAGGTAGGAAAGTTGTGGAAAGTAAAGTTAACAGCTCTTCAAAAGGAATTTTTAGAGTCATTTAGTTTTTTTTAGGATTCAGGTGAGGATCATATTTTATTTATAATTAAGTTTTTAGCTGTAATGGTTAAAGCTGAACAGTTGCGTAAAATGAACATTTGTTCCACTTCATTTCAACATAAGGGGTGGCTGTGGCTTAGGTGGTAGAGCGGGTCATCTACCAACTGGAAGGTCAGTGGAGCAATCCCTGACTACTCCGGGCCGCATGCCAAATATCCTTGGGCAAGATACTGTACCCGGAGTTGCTCTGGGTGTATCCATTGAAGTGTGTGTGTGTGTGTGTGTGTGTGTGTGTGTGTGTGTGTGTGTGTGTGTGTGTGTGTGTGTGTGTGCGTGTGTGAATGTCAGAAAAGGTTTAGGCATAGATTAAAAACGTATGAATGTGTGTGGTAGGGTGATTGCAGTAGAGAGCGCTTTGAGTCCTCAAATGAGTAGTACCAATCCATTTACCATTTACCAGTACTGGTAAGGTCTATCAGCAGCAGGTAAATCCCTCTGCATTTGGCTTTTTTTTTTAAAATAGTGTCTGCATCACTGGGACTTTGGTAGTCATGTCTTTAATGTCAACAGTGACTGGTTTGTCAAAGCAGAAGTGGGGAAAAACTGGAGTAATAAAGAGAAAGTTAAGTAAAGCAACTAGGAGCACTAATGTCCCTTATGGCTATGGTTATGCTTTCAAGTTAATCTATTGTGGGCATACCAATTCAATTCAATTCTATTTACAGTATATAGTGCCAAAACATAACAGTTGCCTCAAGGTGCTTAATATTGTAAAGTAAAAACCCTACAATAATTACAGAGAAAATCCAACAATCAAAACAACCTTCTATGAGCAAGCAATTGGCAATAGTGGGAAGGAAAAATTCCCTTTTAAGAGGAAGAAACTGGTTGGGGGTGAGGGGAGGGAGACAGGACAAAAAACATGCTGCAGAAGAGAGACAAAGATTAATAATAACTCATGATTAAATGCAGAGTGGTAATGCAGAGTGATAAACACAGCTGTGTTCAAATTCAGGGGCTGCATCCTTCGAAGGACCCGGCCTACGTAGACAGGGTCCTTCAAAACCCACGAAGACCGGAAGTGAGCGGCTGTAAAGTTGGATGGTCTACTCTTCATATCTGCGTCACCTGCCCTTACTGCAGTGTAGCTCCCGTCTCGCCTAGCATAGCTGTGGAAAAGAAGCTGTTAAAATGGAGCTCGAACTTTTGCTCCTTTTTTTCATTTATTTAATGTCAGCTCTTAATTCAAAATAAGCTGTTAAAATAATTATAACACATTTCAACATCTAAGAATAAAGATGTGCAAATGATTCATTTCCAAATATATTGACAGCTCTCTAGTAAGAATTAAAGTTAGATAAAACTATCCTGTTATAAACTTTAACTTTAATCTCAGCCAAACCGATTTACTCAGGAACAAATAAAACACTGAAATAAGCCAGACCTCAACCATTAGAGATCATCTGAGTGAATTATATCTGTGTTTAACTTCCACTCAGCGGCGAAAGCCAGTGAGGTTTTGAAAAGGATGTGCCAGAAGTCAGACACTCTCTCCGGGTATAGTGAGCCTCGACCACCCAGTCAGCTGACAGCTGGCAAGGTAAGCTACTGTTAGACCAGCGGGAATGGACATCTCAGAAAATGTCAGAACACTTTTACAATTAAGATAAGATAAGATTGCTTTGTCACTGTACGTTCAGTGAAATTTCTATTGCAACCACCGTGTTATATAAAAGAAAATGTATATACACTATACATGAACACTAATTAAAATACACAATAAGTTAAAATTAAAGTAAAATATGCAAAATAGTGCAGGAAAGAAAAGTCATTTCCAGCCTCCCACCTTATTAGGTGGGAAGTATTATGTGTGTGGCTGGAGAGGGGAGTAGGTGTGTGGCAGCGGGGAGGTGGGGTGTGTGTGAGTGCAGTGTGTGGCTGCAGTGGGGTTGTGTGTGTCTGGGTGTTGCTGTTGGGGGAGGTGTCTGAGTGTGAGTGACTGCAGGGTGATGAGGTGTGTGAGGTTTGTGTATGGGGCTGTGGGGGGTGATGGCTCTGACAGCTCTGGGGAAGAAACTGTTCCTCAGTCTGTTGGTGGTGGTCCGTATGTTTCTGTTCCACTTTCCTGATGGAAGTGGTGCAAGCAATCTGTGGCCCAGGTGACTGGGGTCCGAGGCGATGGATCTGGCTCTCTTTTTGACCCGGCCTTCATGTATAGAGTCCAGGTCTGGGAGGCGGCAGCTCACAATGCCCCGTGCTGTTCTTACCACCTGGGCCAGTTGTTTTCTCTCCAGCGCCGTGCACCTGCCATACTACACTGTCACATTAAGGCAGAATACGCTTTCAATTGTGGCCTGGTAGAAGTTCACGAGCAGCTGAGAGGAGAGTCCAGCCCGTTTCAGTTTCCTAAGGAAGAAGAGCCTTTGTTGTGCCTTCTTCACCAGGTGGGAGGAGTTGGTAGACCAGGAAAGGTCAGATGTGATGTGGAGGCCCAGGAACTTGATGTTGTCTACACGCTCCACTGCTTCTCCATCTGTGAGGAAGGGGGAGTGATCTGTCTTCCTGGACCTCCTAAAGTCCAGTGGTGTTCAGCACCAGGTTGTTGGCTGAACACCACTGGTTGAGCTGCTGGATCTCCTCTCTCATTTCGGACAACAATGAGACCCACTACTGTGGTGTCGTCCATGAACTTCATAACTGTGTTCGTGGGATGGATGGCAACACAGTTGTGTGTGAACAGGGTGAAGAGAGCTGGACTGAGCACACAACCCTGCAGCATGCCTGTGTTAAGGGCCAGTGGGGACAATGTTGCCTCACCTATTCTCACCACCTGAGACCTGTTGTTGAGGAAGTCTCTGATCCAGTGACACAGTGACACAGGCAGACCCACCTCACATAGTTTCAGCATCAGATTGTCTGGAATGACGGTGTTAAATGCTGAGCTGAAGACTATGAATAGCATCCTGACGTAGGTGTTGGGATGCTGCAGGTGGGTCAGGGCTGTGTGCAGGGTAATAGAGACAGCATCCTCTGTTGATTGATTCCCTCTGTAGGTGAACTGAAAGCTATCTAGGTCTGCAGGGATGGAGTCTCTAATGTACCTCAGAAGAATCCGGTCGAAGCACTTCATGAATCCTTCCGGTCAGAGCGACAGGCCGGTTATCGTTCAGGCAGGTGATGGACGTCTTCTTCGGAACCAGTATGATGATGGAGGACTTGAGGCACTCAGGAACCATGGCCAGCCGCAGGGACAGATTGAAAATGTCCAGGAACACTCCTGATAACTGGTCAGTGCATGTTTTTAGAGTCCGGCCTGACATCTTGTCCAGTCCTGAAGCCTTGCGGGTGTTGATCCTCCTCAGGGTGGACTTTACCTGGTGCTGCTCCAGGACAAGGGGCTGGTGCTGCTCCTCCAGCTGAGGGAGATGAATAGCCTCTCTGCTGCCCAACATGTCAAAGCATGCAAAGAAGCTGTTTAAGGTGTCAGGCAAGGTGGGGTCCTGGCTGGTCAGTTGACTGCTATTTTTATAATCCGTCAAGGTCCTGATGCCCCTCCACATATTCTGGGGGTCTGTTGCCATTAAAGTGTTCCTCAATGCGCTGCTTGTATCTGGAGCTTGGCCTGCTTAATTCCTTTCTTAAGTTCTGATCGGGCCCTGCTATAAGCCAGCCTATCTCCAGACCTATAGGCAGTATCCCGGGCTTTCAAAAGGGAATGTACTGTGCTGTTCAGCCATGGTTTCTGATTGGGAAACTCCTTGATGGCCTTGACAGGGAGAACAACATCAGTGCAGAACTGAACATAAGACAGTACAGACAATGTATACTCCTCCAGGTCTGCCCCTACATTGAACACACTCCAGTCTGTGTGTTCAAAGCAGTCCTGAAGTGCAGAGGAGGCCTCCTCAGTCCAAACCTGCACTGTCCTGGTGGTCGGCTTTGTTCTGCAGGCCAGAGGCTTGTAGGCAGGAATCAGTTCCACTGAGATGTGGTTAGACATGCCCAGGTGTGGGGCTGCTGCAGCCTTGTAAGCACCAGGGATGTTACAGTAGACCTGGTCCAAAATGTTAATGTCTCTGGTGGGAAAGTTTAAGAACTTGTGAAATTTGGGAAACACAGCATTCAGTTCAACATGATTAAAGTCCCTCGCCACAATCACGGCCGCCTCCGGGTTGGCATTTATCTGCTCGCTGATCAGGCAGTACAACTCCTCTAAAGCTAACTTAGCATTAGGCCGCAGTGATATGTAGACAGCCACAATTACTATGGACGAGTAGCTCTCCCACCAATTTGAAGGGTCTGCATTTCACCGCCAGGTATTCCAGATCAGGAGAGCAGGATGTGCCGACAGAGTGTGTGGCTGTACACCAGGCATTGTGTACATACAGCGCCAAACCTCCACCTCTGCTCTTACCCGAAGCTGCAGTCCTATCCGCCCAAAACATAAGAGTGCCCTGTTAACTCCACCGCTGCGTCCAGGATGTTGTCGTCCATCCACGTCTCTGTGACAACAGTCACACAGCTGTCCATCTGGCACGCGATAATCCTCAGACGCATCTCATCGATTTTGTTGGCGAGAGACCTGACTAGGGAAGCGCCGGTCTGTAGGCGTTAGCTTGTAGCCTAGCGCGTATGCCGGCTCTCTTACCCCTCTTTTGTTTATGGTGTCTCCTCTGTCGCTTTGTCAGCACGGGGTGGATGGTCAACATGGGCTCTGGAGTCCGTAGCAACTCTGGTGGAATAAAGTCCAGTTTAGGTTAGTGTATAGAGTCCGAACCGTACCCCAGTGTTCCACAGTTCGGACCGGCTGTATAGTACCAGAGCTTCCAGTGATGTGGTGAACGTAAACACAAATAAAAACAAGAAAACAAAAACATAAACACAGGAGCTGCAAGCCGCTGCATCCACACGCGCCGCCATCTTGAAAAAAAGAGCAATATCTTGATAAATCGAGCAGATATATGAGACTTACTCATCTACATTCTCGCCTGAAAACAAAATTTATTTTGTGTCACAGAAACAGTAATATTTCAAACTTTTTGACCACTCTCCTCCGCCATTGCTGCGTTTGAGTTTTGCTGTAAAATGAGCCATAGGATATGGTAGGCCACGGAGGATACCCTGAACCCATCCTTCAAATTTGGGGAAAAGAAGGATGCATTTTGTTGGCTGCATTTGGAGGAGCCTTCAAATTTGTGACATAATTGGCCTAGAAATGTGGCCTTTGAAGGATGCAGCCCCTAAATTTGGACACAACTATAGAGAGTAAAAAGAGATGAGTTAAAAGAAATAGCGCATCATGGGAACCCCCCTAGCAGCCTAGGCCTATTGCAGCATAGCTAAGGGATGGTTCAGGGTCACCTGATCCAGTCCTAAATACAAGCTTGATCAAAATGGAAACTTTTAAGCCTAATCTTAAAAAGAGAGAGGATAGCTGTCTCCCATATCCAAACTGGGAGCTGGTTCCACAGAAGAGGGGCCTGAAAGCTGAAGGCTCTGCTGCCCATTCTACTCTTAAGTATCCTAGGAACCACAGGCCTGCTGTTTGAGAGTGAAGTGCTATATTGGGGTGATATGGTACTATGAGGTCTTTAAGATAAGATGGGGCCTGATTATTCAAGACCTTGTGTGTAAGAAGAAGGATTTTAAATTCTGTTCTGGATTTAACAGGGAGCCAATGAAGAGAAGCCAATATGGGAGAAATATGCTCTCTTTTTCTAGTCCCTGTCAGTACTCTAGCTGCAGAATTTTGGATCAGCTGAAGGCTTTTCTGGGAGCTTTTAGGGCAGCCTGATAATAATGAATTACAGTAGTCCAGCCTAGAAGTAATAAATGCATGAATGAGCTTTTCAGCATTTCTATGAGACAGCATGTTTCTAATTTTAGAGAGACTGCACAAATGCAAGAAAGCAGTCCTTCATATTTGCTATCTACAGTAAGCACCTGGTTAGACACCATTCTTCTAAGGTTTTTTAGGGCCGAGTACATTAACTTCAGTTTTATCTGAATTTAGAAGCAGGAAATTAGAGGTCATCCAGGCCTTTATGTCTTTAAGACATTCCTGCATTTTAAATAATTGATGTGTCATCTAGCTTCATCGATAGATAAAGCTGGGTATCATTTTGTATGCAGTGCTTTCTAATAATACTGCCGAAGGGAAGCATGTATAATGTAAATAAAATTGGTCCCAGCACAGAACCCTGTGGAACTCCATAATTAACCTTAAGCCTCGTTTACACAAGAACATTTTCAGATGGAAAGGGCTAAGTTTTGATGCATTTCAGCCTGCCATTTACATGAGAGTGGCATGAAAATGATACCTTTTGAAAATGGGCTCCAGAGCGGAGAGTTTTCGAAATGCTCCAGTCTCCATTTCCTTGTAAACAGGTGAAAACGCTACTTTTTGAAAATGGGGGCACTGGCACTGTGCACTATGGTTGCAGCACCAACTTGTGGCCTTGCAATGGGAACTGCAATGTTTTCAACATCTTGTATTTCCATATAAACGGGATAGTTTCTGAAATGTTTCCATCTGAAAGCACTACTTTTCGAAAACAAAAACAGTAATACAACACCATCTCCACTTAAAGCACTCTTGTGTAAACGGGGCCTTAATGTGTGAGGAAGACTCCCCACTTACATGAACAAATTGAAGTCTATTAGATAAATATGATTCAAACCACTGCAGCACAGTACCTTTAGTACCTATACTGTTCCTATCTCTGTAATAAAATGTTATGGTCAACTCTGTCAAAAGTTGCACTGAGGTTTAACAGGACAAGCACAGAGATGAGTCCACTATCAAAGGTCATAAGAACGTCACTTGTAACCTTCACTAACGCTGTTTCTGTACTGTGATGAATTCTGAACCCTGACTGAAACTCTTCAAACAAGCCATTCCTCTGCAGATGATCAGTTCTCTGTTTTACAACTACTCTTTCAAGAATTTTTGAGATAAATGGAAGGTTAGAGATTGGCTTATAATTAGTTAAGATAGCAGATGTAAAGTAATGGCTATTTAAAGTAATGGTTTAAATTACTGCCACCTTTAAGGCCAGCTTTAGGAAGGGAGTAGCACTGTAGCTTCTGGGCCACTGCCAAAGTACCTTGAATCATTGTAATTGCCAGCAGAGTGCAGTGTAAAGAAACCCAGGGGAACATAACACTACTCCTCACTTTATCTGTGTTCTCAGTCAGCACTCCTGATGAGTTTGTGGTCTCATTCACTAATTTCAAGTCTTACTGAATAAACATGATGCTCATTTTGTAAATTATGGTTCCCGTTAGAAGCAAAAATGACAAGGAAATGCTTTAGGATGGGCCTACCTGGTGATTTACAAGTGAACCATGAGTCTGCAGTGTCATTTGATTTGGTCAGATCGACTTCTCACTCATTACACCTGGTTTCAAAGTGGACTCAAATGCTGGTATTCTGGTTGAAGATTGAGTGTTTTTGTGTCACCCCACCACACCTGCCCACAAAAGTAGACTTATGTGTCTACTTTTCTTTTAAACTTTTAAAAGTCAAAATTTTAGACATCAGGAAACTTTTATACGGTTTTATTTGGTGCTCTTGTTGGTTTTTCTCTCTCCATCCTTCATATGACGCCCCTCTTAGCTGCAGAGAGGTCACAGGATGGTCGCTGCAGCTGCTTTTTTCTTCTTTTTTTCTGTTGATCCGTGTTTGACAACTGGATGTTAATCTGTGAAGTGACACCTGTAATTTGGTTTAAATCCTCTGAGTAAGTTCTGCAGGAGGGATTTAAAAATGCAGCTTAGACTCTGTCTTTGTGCCCTCTCGCAGAGCACTGCAGCACTACTTTTGAGGCATTTTGGCTTCATTAACAGGGAAGTGAGGGAGCAGGAAATGAAATGCAGTCTTAACTTGACTAAGATGTAGCCTATTTCAGCGAAGATTTTTAGTTTTTATCAGTTTAATGTAGTCAAATGAGCTCAAGTGATAACATTTTTTCCAGTAATTTGTTTTGTTTTATTTGATTGCTTAAAACTATTCATTGTGTGACGTTTTTAGGCTACAATCAAAAGATGATCCCATAATGAAGATATTAAGACATATATTAAGCTTTTAGCATTATCTGTCATTTTGAAACTGAAATTGTAAGATAAAAGTAGGTAGAGGCAAAGAGGTCACAGTAAACCTCCAGGGAAAGTGTAACAGTGGTTAAAAAAAATCCTCCTGAAACAAAAACAAGGAGCAAAGACCTTGAAATAATTCTAACCAGTGGCAATTTTTCTTAAAGATTTGTTCTGACGAACATTAAACTTAAACTAACTTAATTAGGGCTTGCTGTGACAAATTTCAAACTTGTTTTAACAGACTTGAGAAAATTTCTCTCTCTGTCTTACAGTCCCTCCAACTGTGGAGCCAGTGTACACAGAAATCCGTCAGGCCCTTGGCCGGGCGTTCAGCCTTACCTGCCGTCTGCTGCGAGCTCATCCAGCTCGCCTCCTGAGATATGAGTGGAAACTGGGCACCCCGCCTCCTGACTGTTGGACAGTTCAGTGACCAGAAAGATGACACCAACTACCACGTCAGAGCTTTGAACCGAGAGGGCTATGGCGAGTACACTTGTGACATCACTAATGAGGCGGGGGCAGGACGCTGCACCTTTCTGGTCACAGGTGAGGCAGCTTAGGTTTATTATTTTTTTATTGAGTTATTAGACCATAATGAGGGTTGCTTGTGTTTTATTACTTGATATCTGACATGACTTGAGATGTAGGCTTTCTTGAATTTCTTGATTTGTTTCAGCTCGCATAAAACAAAGAGTTTTGACAAGGACTTGGTTATCGATCTGGTTTTCAGTACACTTGTAAATTATTTGGTACCTAATCTGAACACGTGTCTCAGTTTGGCATGTTTTTGACAATATGTAACTTGGACTAGTGTTGAATGGCTGAAGATGATGTGACCTGGATGTGTCTATATTTTTCTTGAGCAATGACTGGAATGAATGATATCTCTGCATTTCTCTGACAAGGTTTAATTTGTACTTATCTGAAATGAGTTTGGACTTGACTTTAAGCTTTCTCAATTTACTCCTTTGTCAAATTGCTTGAGAACAGAGTATGTCTCAGGAAAGTACATCTTCTACTTAGGACTTCATATGGGCTCATCTTGTACATGGCTTTACTTGTCTCAAATAATAAGTGATAGAATGCTGTGCAAATTACTGGAGATAACCTGACATGATTTTTACACTAGACTTGGGCTTGCGAGAGAGAGAGAGAGAGCGAGAGAGAGACAGAAACAGGTCATTCAAAAATGCTAGCTAAATAATTCTTCTTCGTGGCATTTTGAAGATGCAAGTACAGCCTCAGCATACCCTGAAAATGGTCAAATAATAATTTTTTGCATTTGTAATCTGGATAATTTTCTTCCCAGAAGAATACAGTGGATAAATTGTTGATAAATTTCAATCTTAGAGGAGTCACTATATACCTACTATAAAAAAATCTAGTAGGGGTAGACTATATACCCTCAAAATCATATCATGATATTTCAAGGAACTTTGCAATAGTGATATTTCTGACAATACAGAAAAAATACTGAATAACATTTGTCAGTAACTGCAGCTTGCTGGCAGCAGCATTTTTTTTAGTACAAACAACAAGGACATTTACCATCCCTCTTTTCCAATGAGTTACTGATGACACAATAATACAAAGTGTGAATCTATTGTGACAAGATGCCAGCAGCAGCAACAGCATTAAAGTGCCATAGCAGTGACACAGCAATATGTACAGTGACTCTAAGTTAAGTGTAATCACAGTGCTTTCAATAGAGCTTTACAGTAAACGTATGGCATAACTGTTAAACAGTTTGACAGTAGTAATAAATGTCCACACCATGTTGGCTGGCTCACCATTATCAGTGTGACCAAACGCCAAACAGTCTCATACAGATTAATTACACTTTTTACTGCTTGCAGGTTCCATGTTTCACAGCTTACTGAGCTCAGTGATCTGATGATGATTTTATATAGTCGTCTACAGTACATGATCTCAATACAGCATCTCTGTATTAGTTTAATAAAGAAGGGAGTACTTGTTTTTATGACAGTGTTGAAAAATAACATTGTAGGGATTTCTAAATAGTCTTGTATATCATACAATATATATACATACATATATAATACAGCCCAAGGTTATTTGTCATAAATGATTTAAGGTTTAGCTTTGACTTTCATGTTACTGGTATTTTGACACATTACTTGGCACTTGATTTGAATCAAAGTCATTTCCCAGCGAGGACACAGTCTGACACCTCCTGCTGCTGGTTTAAGGTTTTTCAGTAGGCCTGCCGTCTGACAGAAACTATGGCATAATCTGTTTTCCAGCTCTAAATGTTTACAGCTTGTGGATGAGTACGCAATGCTTAATTAGAGTTTATCTCATCTTTAAATCCTGTGTGCTGGCAGACAGAAGGAGACACACTGGGAGCCTCCTCAGGGGTATTGAAGGCATCATACATAATGGGCAAAGCTTCAGGAAACCTTCGCATCCTCTCACACATCGGTACTCGCACAGACAACAAACAATTTACTCTCGCGGGAAGATTAAAAAACCTTCCTGCTTTTAATACCTGGCTGCCTCTTCTGCTGTTCAGTTAGTGATGGTCTTTTAAGGATGAAAGATTAACACTGAAAGTCGAACAAACATCAACCGTACGTGTTGGAACTTTTCCAGTTTGTGAACAACTATAAAGTTTTTTTTGTAAAATGTGTCCCTATGCTGCATACTATTGATATCAGACATACTTTCTGTATTATTTAAAGGACCGTTTTCTTTACAGTTTGTTTTCCATTCATGGTGATCGTTTTTCCAAACACATAGCTTTTGACTGATTAGTGATTACTGACTAGATTTTGACAAACATTTACATGCTGACAGTTGACACGGTTGTATCGGAGCTCCCATGATGTGTCAGTAACACAACTGCAATCTTTTCTCCTCCCCTCCATGTGTGTGGGAAGGGCACACACACTAAAGCTGTATCAACACAGGCAGTGATTCGCAGTAACATGGCAACCAGAGACCACAGAAAGTCGGTGATGTTCAACAAGCAACTTGTAGCAACTACCCGCGCCCCAAAAAATAAAAATTCATTAAATAAATATATAAAATCCTAGGGTTACCTAGGTAACCAGAACCTTGAATTTCCAATAGCAACCAGCTATCAGCTTCAAAGTGATGTGCAATGAGCGAATCGCTTTCTGTGTAGATGCAGCTTAACACACACACACACACGTTTGTGCTTCTACATTTGCACTGTAGGTTAGCCAGGATTCTCACAGTTAGCTGAAGTAAATAATTAAACTTTCTTTTTTTTTTAATTTAGGGATCTCAAATGCTTGATTGCAGTTTTGCTGCCAACCACCAGTTATCAGGTTTAGGGGCACTTTTTACTTTTTCACATAGGGCCAGGTAGGTTTGGATAACTTTCCCTTAAAAAATGAAATTGTTTAGAAATTGTATATAGTATGGGCACAAATACTTTTTCATGGCATTGTAAATATGAAAGCAACTGGTTAGTGTTCTGGCAACCTTTGGAACAACAGGTTGAAGGGTTTGAATCCCGGCCAGGGTATTCACCCAATAAGGGTCCTCAGGCCTGCCTCGGAATATGAGTGAGACACATAAGTAAAGTCATGCCGGCTCGGACATTGCCCGGCTTAACAAGGTCCATGTCAGATGTTGGAGAACCCGAACCTAGTGATGAAGGTGGCGACTGAAACAAGGCATACATGAACAAGGACTGACAATATGGAATTTTTGGAATGCCCAATGAGAGAGGTCATATGTAACACATGCGGAAACTATGGATGAGTAGAAAGACAACATCCACACTGACCAAGAAGCACTAAGTGGCTCAGTGCAATAACAGGAGTAGAAGACAGCTACTATCGAAGCTGGAGATTCAGAGGCTACAGCACAGTGTGAACAATAGTGAGCAATATGGACACATTGAGCCAAACCTGATAGAAGAGAGAAGTGTAACTCAACTAGATGCCACCTGCAATGACAGATGTCTCTACTGTCATGTACCACTGGAGAGAGTCAACACTGGTTTATTTGAACATGTCGAAGGAAAAACACAGACACATGATGGCTGCAGGTTTCTCCGTGGGCACGTGCACACACACACACACAAAGACACACAAACACTGTCATGGGTTTGAGATCCAGGGCTGGCTGGTTCTGTGCAGAGAGAAATGTTAATCCAACAAAGTAAACACACAGGGGACTAATGGGACCTGGAGCCAGAGTGCATTCCTGAGCTGACGCAAGGATCTGGCAATGGCTGAGAAATTTCCTCAATCTTAAATAGCTGGTCCTTAGTGAGTGCACCACAGCAACAGGTGAGTGGTCCAACTGACTCACCACAAGTGAGGCAATGACAGAGGGGCAGGGAGACCCGAGGAAACACCGTAACACCAAGGTAAACAATTCACACACACACACAGAAAAAAGAAAGAAAGAGGCAGGCCAGCCAGGAAGACTCAGGGATCACGACATCTACTGTGCTGAGGATGAAGATTGTGGCCAAACTTAAGGTAGCCACCTAACAGCTCCCCCAGCTCACTAACTAGGTCCCATCAGAGGAGATGCTTGCAGATGTCAACACTGCTCTATGCACAATTCCCACTATCAGTATCACTGGAACCAATGAGCTCATATTACTTCGACGGTAAGTGGGTAAGCACCTGGGTATAACATGAAGGATGCATGTAAAGGAAATCCCCCATAGAGAAGACAGCTGGAAGCCAAAATCAGGGAAACCCAGTAGGATGTTTGTCATGAGACACAGGTCCTGGATGAAAAAGAGGTACAGCAAGAGTCCATAACTGAGGCTCTAGAAGCTGCTAGAGACTCGCAGCTCTGGCCACTAAAAAAATCAAATAAACAACTGTGTAAAGCTGGTCCGACTACATTTCATGTTAAATTTGTTCACAGATTCAGATTCAATCAATAAATTATGTTAAACAGCCGTTTAAAAGGTAGTACAGTGTTTGAAATTCAGAGTCTGAAGCTCGACATATTTTCCTCTGAAAATCACCGGAATCAGTCTCAGTGGGTCAATCCAGGACCGGATTCACCCAAAGAAATCATAGGCTTCATAACAGATCAGCAAACATGTACAAGTCCACTTGCACGGCAGTGCGGATCCAAAATGGATAAGGGTCACAAATTCAAACTGGATCAGTTCTGGATCCAGTTTGGCTCTGTTCATATCCCAGCTCATCCCATCTGGACCCATTTTGGATCCATTCACAGTGGTTTATTTTGACTTGACATGATCTCATTCTTCCAAAACTATACTGAAATATCCAAAATCTAGACATCTTTATAAAAGGTGACGTTTGCTTCTCTAGATAAAAGTTTACATTCAATTTTAAACAAAACTGCCCTGCAATTTTTTTTCCCAAAGTAAATGTGAAACTCTTAGTGCTTATTTTTTAGTATGAACAGTAACTCAGTAGCCATCATCTATCAGTGAAGGCTGAGATTAGATCAAATTATAAATGTTTACATTTTTCAGTACATCTCTTTAAGCATTTTTATCCAGTAATGGCTGAAATTATGAAATTCTCTATTTAAAAGAAAGCGAGACTGTTAAATTTCATCAGTAACATCAGAAGATAAAATGTTTACTGAAGAATTACTGGAAAAAATGAAATGGTCATAAACTGTAGATATTCAATAAATAGATATTAGGGGAGGATCCCCTCTGGAGTCTGTTGTTATCTGGGTAACTAATACCATAGGTCCATCAGTAAAATGGGTCTCATCTCTCCAAATCTGCTAAATTGTGGTTCTGCCAGGTTACAAGTGACTAATTAGATTTAGATATCAAATATAAAATTAGGATTCCAGCTTCTAATCAAAATTTTTATATCAAACTTGTCTTCTGTCTATGATGATGACGGAGTGGGCCGAGATGATTAACATTACTCTTTTATTTTCCCTCCTGTTTTTAAGATAAATATCATGGTCAACACTGACAAGTGTTCATATTCCTCAATCCACTGGATTGAAATGGAGGATATGCTTTTTATTTACCCATTACCATGGTAAATCATGACATCAGAGCTCCATTGATGATGGCATGGTGATGAGGAACAGGAAGAGGAACTATCATGAATGAGTAAGCCCAGGCATGGGATGTACTGTACCATCACCAGAGAGAGGAAGTGGCAGACATCAAGAAATCCTACTTGTGGCTCAAAAAGGCCAGCTTAAAGGACAGCACAGAGGCTCTGATCACAGCAGCACAAGAACACTCCCTGAGCACAAGACCCATTGAGACAGAAGTGTACCACAGCCAATAGAATTCAAGTTACAGACTGTCCACAGATACCCCAGATAGTATCCAACACATGACAGATGTGACAATCCCAGTGGAGAACAACAACAGGAAGAACAGAACACAACTGTTGCAATGCTACTACGTGTAACCCCAGTGAAAGGGGTTATATGAAGAGGATGTGGGACCTATGGATTCTTCGACACCCAACATCTAGACTGATATCAAAACAACTGGTATCTCAGTGTTCCAAGATCTGTAAGAAGCAACTGCTATCACACCTAGAGATTGATGGGGTACAACACATGTCACGGGAGCCAGGACGTCAGGTCAGGTGGTCAATATCATCCTCCCCACACTCCAAGATTGGGTACCACACCAGTCAAGACCCCAGGTGCAGGCTGTGCAGAGATGTCTCTGAGACAGTCCAGCAAATAACAGCAAGGTGCAAGATGCTAGCATACATGGAACACCATAACCAAGTGGCTGACATAGTATACAGCAGTGTTTCTTAAACTGTGGGGCACAGGGTCATGACAGGTGGGGCACAAACAACGTGGGCAAAAAGTCATGCAGAACAAATGTTGAACATCAGATTAGCGAAACAAGGAAACGTTAGCAGGTACGTTAGCACAGCGACTAGTGAAGCTCTCACCGTCACCATCTACTGTCTCCCACCACCTGTGGATCTTTCAGGCTTTTCTCTTGGCTGTATTGCAAATCACCTCAGCATATTTCCAATGAATGAATAATGAGAGAAAGCAAAGCATATTTTGAGGTAATGTATAATTTAATATGAGGTAATGTAAAAGTTAATGTGAAGAAACGTAAAAATTATTGTGAAGAAATGCATAATTTAATGCACCGTAATACAAGTATGGTGAAGGTATGCAAAATTTAACATGAAGTAAAACAAAACTAGTTAATTTTTTAAAAAAATCGTTTAGTGACCCTATGGGACTTTGTACTTTGAACCATGGTAGCTCAGGCAGCTTGAAAACAAGACTCTTTTATGTTTACAACAAACACAATGCAACTTCAGGGGAGGAAATGCGTTCTGCACAAGAGAGAAGAAATTGGAGCAGAAATCATTTTCTATGACTACAGAGATCTGGTTTTGTTCTCACATGAATTTGGAGTTGTCACTGAATTTCAATCTAAACAGAGTTTCAGTCTCTGCTATAGCTGAGCCTACTTGTATCTCCGTCTTCTCCCAACGAAAGCTCCCCTGCCGAGGCACCCTGTCAGCGGTGAGAGAGTTCCTGTAAGACTTGCCGCTGTGTTAAGCCTCTTATCAGGGCTGGCCGCTGAGCAGCAGTGCGGTCTGCAGACAGCAGCAGAAAGTGTTTAAAGAGGGGAGTTGTAAGCTCAGGATGGAGGAGATGATAGAAAATGATGGTGATTATGCCAGACTTGTCATTTGCTGAGGTGAAGTTTGCATTGTTAATCAGGTGTGAACACACTGGTGGCACTTTAAACCTTGCTCATCCTGCAGCGACCAATGAGACAACGTAAAGCTTCAGAATAAAAGTGACAGAAGCAAAACATGAAACTGTGAGACAAAATGCCAACATGATGACTCGCCAGACAGTCTAACTGGTACTCACACCTTCAGACAGATGAAAGAAACTGAATTTTAATAGGCTGATTCATATCTATCTATTCAGGTCAAAACAGAAAAGGTGATTCTCCTTCACTTATTTTTTTAAAGCCCTAATATCAACAAGAAGTCTCGTAAGATAAATAATCTTGCTATCTCATAAATACGTGAGACCACACTCCGTTTGTTTACAACAGTCACATATAACACAACACAACGGGACGGGAGACATGAAGGAGATAAAGCCAAGACAGTGCTATTCACCATGCTGGTTTGTATTGCATTTTTAATTAGTCTCATGACATAAAACCAGGCACAATAATACAATATTAAACTGCACAGAATATAGTCGCTCAACCAATTTCCAAATGTATATATTTTTAACACAGTGTTTTCTTATCTAGTATTTTGTATTATTGTGAGTTGGTGAACTGAATGAATTCTTATTACAGGAGTCCATTTAACAAAAAGTATTGTTTATTTGAGCAATGACTTGATTATTACTAGACTATCAAGCAACTGTTTGGCTTTAAACATATATATAAATATCTGTGTGTGTGTGTGTGTGTGTGTGTATACCAATCAAAACTGAGTAGAGCAACAGTTTTTGCTAAATTGGCAGCCAGCCTTGCTTTTGTTGGTAGTTTCACCTGCTATCTTGCCAAGCATCACCATATCAATGCATGAAGGTAATTGGTCTGCAACTTCTCAGTTCAGTTTCAGTTTCCAAGGCAATTGTCAACAAGTGAGATACCTTTATATACAATTGTATATAGACCAAATACATTAATTACTGCTACTACAACTACTCAGCACACAAAACATGTGAGAGTGCTAAACAACAGAGATCAAACCACATCTTATTAATAGAAAAATGTCTGTGACTGGCACAGGACGGTAAAGGGAGGTGAAAATCTGAACAGAATGATGCTATTTTTAAAATTAAAATAAAATAAATACTCAGCTCATCAGGACTCAGCTCTGTGAGAGGCTTTGATCTCAGTGAATCCTTCAAGCAAGGAATACATAATCAGACAGAAGCTATTAGGAGCTAAAGCTTTAAGGAGGGCAAAAAATAGAAGTGACCATTCTTAACAACATAGTGTCACACACTGAAACACATCGAAACAACACTCTTTATATTCATGTTTGACTGGATCTGAGTCCAGCCTTGTGTGACCTCTGACCCCGGTGTCTCCTCAGGAAAAGCCTACCCTCCAGAGTTTTACTACGACACCTACAGCGCTCTGTGGCAGAACAGACCGCGAGTCTATGGCTTCAAGCTGCAGTGGACTCAGATGGAGCCCAACGCTGTGGATCGAATCCTGGCCTACAGACTCGGTATAAGACAGGTCAGTATAGAACACAGGCCACATCTCACTGATGAGATGCCTGGGATTTGTTATTTAAAAGAAATAGTCAGTCTTCCCCACAAATGCCTTTATTTGCTGGAGAAATTGCCTGTTCTCTTCTAATATATCTGAAATCAATTCACAGCTCATCTGCAACGTAGCTTTTTGATAAAGCATTTGGTGTTTGAAGTCATAAATGTGATGAAAGATGAAGTTCAAATTTGTTTTGATTGTTACAGATAATAAATGAAGGATTTTAATGAAGGCAAACTGGTTTGGGAGGTTAATGATGGAGAGAAATATGATAATTCCAACTCCAGGTATAAGTCCATGTGTGAGTCTGTTTACACACACCAGGGCTGGCTCTTCAGGGTCATCACCACAGTCAGTACTGTAACTCAGGAGAGGCTCTGCCAGAGTTCTGTGAGTTCTTGAAGTGTCTAAAATCCAATAACATGGATCTTAGGCTGTAAATGTTTTACACTGTAATAAAAATTATTGGGTTGTTATGTTAAAATCAATGTTTTATTAAATAAACTACTTCATTTCTGCCTTCATTTCTGGCTTCAGGAAGACCTTCTATAAGATAAATAAGGTTTGTTTTTGAACTGTGAATCATGCAAAGCTACTCCAGCAGAATAAATTTGTGTTTTGAATAAAAATATGGAGCTGTAATTTGAACAGAATGGGTCCCCTTTAAAAGCGAGTTCAACAAGCTGTGGTTCAAAAGCATCCTTTTTTGGTTGAAGCCTTTGGAAAATAATTTGACAGTCACTATAGCTTGTAAAGAAAAAAATGCTAAAATCGGGAACTTTTATTTTAAGTTTGCATCAGACATTAGAAAAAAGTAGATTCCCACAAACCCATGCGTGCTTTCATCTAATATTATTCTGTATTTATGCATGTTGGTACCATTACCAAGGTTTAACTACAGCACAAACCACTACAAGTTTCAGACAGCGGTGGGTGTACTCCATCATTAAAAACTCAGGTATTCTGTACTCATTCATATGATTATTAGGGGCTGACTGTAGTCTGGTCCAGGGTTATTTTCAAGTCAAGTTCAAGCCAAGTGTCATGCATCCTTAATGATTTCATGTACACATAATGAGAGCAGGCGACATGCACGCAGTAGAGCCTTGATTTTCTAATACTAAGTTATCCTTCAATAGCAAATTAAAGATACAGTAACACTTAAAAGCTTCAAATGGATCCTATTCATAACACTGACTCAGTTACACTGATGCAATTGAAACTGTCTCAACTGAAACTTGTAGCTGCACCAAATCTGGTGCAACAGAAGTGAAGGACCACAACGCTGCCCTAATTTTATTCAGCAGTATTGGATGGCCTTGCCAGAGAATGTGCTGCACTCTGAAAGCGTCTAAAAAGATTCCTAATGCCAGTTCATGGACCACCAGGACAGAAGTTAATGATATTGTTTAGAATTTTATTTTATTCGTGTTGGATGAAATTTGTGCACTTGGTAAATAATTTAAACTTTAACCTGGACTGTAATCATCCCTAGTGTTTCCCGTCCTTTGGTCATTATGATAATGAAACATTTGTTATATTTCACTCTACTTAAAATTTTCTTTCTAAAGCTGAACTGCAGTGAATCCTGCACGTCTTGGTGTTAGGACTCATACACTACACCTAATCTTCTGTGCTGTCTTATGTGTTTGATCCAAACATCACATGTGCACGCAGTCTTTACAAATAAAGAGGAGTTTACATGCGCTCCATGTTCATTCCTGGGTTTATCTCAAGGTATTCCTGCATCTTCCCACAGTCCAAAGATATGCATGTTAGGTTGTAAATTGGCTGCAAGATGACCGTGGCTGTAAGCATGTCTGTCTTTATGTGTTAGTCCTGTGATGGACTGGTAACATGTTTCCCAGTTCTGCTGGGAAAGGCTCCGCCCCCGCTGCAATCCTAGTTAAATAAGCAATTAAGAAAATGGATGGATGGTTGGATGGATGGATGTTAACTAAAAAGTTTTTTTATATCTAGTTAGTCCGTAATCATTTTACTTCTGCACTTGTTTCTTGATGCATTAAGGATATCACAAAATGTATCGTATCACGTGACATGCAGCTTGCAGCAGTGTGTTTAAATCATGTGTGAAAAACAAACCGATGGTCAAACATGTCTCTGCTTCTTTGTTCTTCTATACATGTGGGGAACATATGAGGCCTTCAGTTTTATTTTTCTATTCTTGGTTTTCAAGTTTAAGAGTCAGGTGTAGGTGAAGCTCATGGTGAGGGTCCTCACAAATGTAGGAGCACAAACGTGTGTGTGTGTGTGTGTGTGTGTGTGTGTGTGTGTGTGTGTGTGTAGAGAGTAGAGAGAGATGGTCTTTGGCCAGATTGCAGTAGCTGGCAGTAATCCTCTCTCGTTCTCTGACACATATAGGACATAGCCTCTCTGTTTAACCCTTGCTCAGCCTTTCTCAGACTTTCATGTGGAGTGAAGCTCTGCTATAAACAATCAGTTGCATAATGGTTGTGCTTTCACAGATGTAATTACAGGTGGTATGTGGGGTTTAACAAATATTAAAAAGCTGTTAATTCAGTTTTTAGAAGGTATTAAAAATTTTGTGTACATTAATTTCTCATTTCTAAGAGTCATAGTGTTTTCCCTCCTGCTGTTTGTAGTCGACAATAAAAAGAAACCTAAAGCCAGCTAATGTTCATCATTTGTTTGAAAATGACTAAATTGTTATTCTATTATCAAATTCACTGACATGACTGAAGCTATATAACCTAGAAAGCTAATTATCTTATAATGTCTTGAAATGCTTAAATAGCCTTATGTAAATTCATTCATTTTAATTAGTTGAAAATTTCCTTCAACATTTACTGTGCAGTACAGTGGTAGGAGAACTGCTGCAGATGGCAGCTGGAAGGCTGAGGAAGCAAATGAGAGTGGTCGTGGAGACTGGGCTAGGCGGTAAACCGCTGACAGGTGCACCTTACAGGATCATAAGCAAACTCTGGCTCAGGGACAGGGAAGATGGCAGCAAACTTTGGGATCAAGAAAAGCACTACCAACTCAATCACATTTTTTAAGGCCTTTGACATAGGACATAGGAAAATGACCCAGACTCATGATCAGGTGATTTATGAACTGACTGAACAGCCTCAAAAACATCAGCTGACTCAGCATTACTCTTTGTGCTTGTGGAGTCAGAGGCGCGAAAACTGTATAATCTCTGTGACACTGGATACCATTGAGGATAAGGAACTGGGCATTGGATGTTTTACCATAGTTGACTCAGAATAAGCAGGGAACTGGCACGATGAGCAGCCAGAGGCAAGTAGACTGGATACTGCTGGTCTCAGGCTGGCAGCTGGCTGGCTTGCTGTAAGCTGTAAGCTGGAGGATTGACTGTGCATTGGCAGGCTGATGGCTAGCTTTTTCCACTAGCTGGAACAGGTTGGGATTCATGCATATCAAGGAATAAACAGAAACAATTAGAAACAATTTAGTTTCTATTTGCCATACAACCAGTCAAGGGAGTAAGCCAAGTCATAGAGCTGTTTTTAAAATAAGGCACCTGCTGGATCCAGAGCTGGTCAGTCCACAGTGTTTTGTGAAGATTTAAAAGGGGCAAATAAAAATGCAGGACACCAAGAAGAAAAGAGGCAAATAGCAAAATTAAAAATAATGAACTTACAAGTGTACAAAATAACGAAAGGCACTGAAGAAGAAACACAAAATAACTTCAATAAAAAAGAAACAAAAAGAATAAAATCTTAAAGTCAAAAAACTTGAACACAAATACAGAAAAAGGCGAATAAGGAGGAGGATGGAAGAATGAAGAGGGGCTGGTGAGAAAATGGACGAGACTATAAACACACAGAAAACCAATTGACCAAAACATAGCTGAATCCATTTGGGGTAGGGAAAGTGATCATAAAGGTGGGGTAAAACAAAACAAAGTAAAACAAGTACCGCAGCACAAGGAAATGACTTCTTTAGACTCTGACAAAAGATTTTAGTTTTTATGCTTTAAAGCATGAATTTAATTTTTCGCAGATCTACTCCAGATAAGAATTTCAACAATAAAACTGTATTAATACAGTAATCATGCAAAGGTTAAGCTAACAGGAGCAAAATACCAACTGCCTTCAGGTACTCATCCATCCATCCATTTTCTTCAGCCGGTCAATGGGGGCAGCAGCCTAAGCAGAGAAACCCAGACCTCCCTCTCCCCAGGCACCTCCTCTAGCTTATCTGGGGGAACACTGAGGCATTCTTTGGCCAACCGAGAGATGTAATCTCCCAAGTGCGCCCCAGGTCTGCCCCAGAACACCTTACCCAGGAGGCATCCTAGAAAGATGCCCAAAGCCACCTGAACTCAGTCTTTTACGATGTGGAGGAGTAGTGGCTCTACTCAGAGCCCCTCTCTGATGCCTACACTCTTCACCCTGTCTCTAAGGAAGAGGCCACCCACCCTTTAGAGGAAACTCATTTCCGCTGCTTATATCCACAACCTCGCTCTTTCAGTCACTACCCAAAACTCATGACCATAGGTGAGGGTAGGGACATAGATCGACCAGTAAATTGACATCTTTGCTTTTACACTCAACTCTTTCTTTGGACAAACTATGGTTTGCACAGAAATCCAATAACAGAATACCACTGGGGTTCAGCTCAGGAAGGCCGTTCCTCCCAATCGTGCCCCTCCAGGTCTCACTGTTGTTGCCAACGTGAGCTTTGAAGTCTCCCGGTAGGATAACAGAGTCACCTGATGGATCATAAGCACAAACAACAGTTAGGACCCATTCCCTGACCCAATATCAAGAAAAGAACTCTAATCCACTCTAGAAAACTCCAGCGTACCGGCATCAAGCCAAGGGGATACAAAGATATTCTTGTAGCCTTTTAACCTTGTAGCCTTCAGGTACATCAAACAAATACATGCAAATTTTATCAAGGAGTGATGTCATTATAAATAAAAAGTGAAATGTACACAGTATACTGTACATATATACATACACATGCATACATGTGTATGTTTCTGCAGCACAGATTCCTGAAACTGTACCGGAGGTCCCTGCAGCAGCCTGATGTAAGAGAATAAGTAGCAGCAAGAGGATGTGTCCCATGGCAACTGGCTTGTCTTTTCATTTGTACAGAGCATTGTGCTGCTGAGAAGGAAGTGCTGACAGGGGAAAAGTTATAAGGAGGAAACAAAGTGGTTAAGAAACATCAAAAAGTTTTATTTTTGGAAAAGATTTTGAGTTGTACACAGAAATAAGTATTTAAACACTTTGTGTCTCAAGCTTTCTAAAGAAAGCCTAATAAATTGCTTCACAAATTTAATGCCATACAGAAATTCACACCAAGCGAAATTTTGAAAAATATAATAAAAATAAGATTATTTTAAAGATCACAGCATTTTGCTCGCTCTGATGAGAAGACAAAACTTCTCCCATTTTTAATTTATTCCTGGCTCAAATCTTCTAATGTTGGAAAAATAAAAATGTTTTTGGCTATCTATTGTTTTGTGTTTTTACTTAAATATTATACAAAATGTAGATGGTTTTTGAAAAGCTGGTTTTACAGATTTAAAATAAACTGTAATATGTGTCACTGAATTGTAAAAAAGTAAAACAATGACTGACTGATTGCACCCCTTACAGAAGCTGCTAACAGTCATTACCAAATAAGCCAAATGAGGAGAAATGTGTAAATGTGAAGACGTTTAATTGTTACTCTTGAAATTAGTTGTTGTTACTGTTGAGATTTTACTGTATAGTGTACTAAAAAAAATGACAATGAAATTTAATATGACGGTACATAATGGGGACACTATGTTGGTGTGGGAGACACCATATAGTGACAGATCAGCTCCCTGTAAGGTAAGCCATTAAAAATTCCATATTATGTGTCTGTACAGGTTCATATTTGTATTATACTAGAATTGGTTTATGTTCAGAAATGACATTTTGTTATACATTACATTTCTGCAGCACCAGCAAAAGCACAAAATTAAAAAAAAAAAAATTTCATTGTGACTGTTTATTCCTCAGGAAATGATGACAAATCAGCCAGTTGAGTTATGGTTGTTCTAGAGCACAGAAGGCAGCATGGAAACAAAAATGCATCTAAAAGTGTCCATAATTTCTAATTCTCCATCAATTTAGGGTTTTCACATAGCTTTTGCTTATCAGCATACAATCAAAGGTTATGGTAACAATAGCCACATGAGCTACTTTGTGTTAACACAGAAGGTTCCTGTTGTTGTTGGAAAACTGCCAATAAAAAAATGTTAAAAAATCTGAGTTACTGCTTGAAGAGTCAACAAGTGAACACTTGGCATGCTTTGGTTGTGGCTGAGACTGAGTTTAGACTGAACTGTTGAGTTAATGTAAATGAACTTGTTATATGAACAAATTAGAGAAACAATCTTTGTGTTTGTCTCAGATGGGTCAGACTCGCTGGTGGGAGCAGGAGATTCCCATGGAGGGAACCATCCAGAAGGGGGAGCTCCTAACCCACAACCTAACTGAACTCGTCAAACCCGAATCCTACCTGGTCCGCCTAACACCCATCACCCGCTATGGGGAAGGAGACTCCACTGAACGCATCATCACATATAGCGGTATGTTGTCCCTTCTTATAGCATACCTTTGCCAAACGAGCGGGAATGCAAATATCGGCTGAACATCTGTGGTGTTGGATGTCATTATTTGCCACTTTGCAGACTTCTCCTACTGCAGCACTTTCAGATTGAAGGAGTCTGCTTTAAGTGCACTGCATCTTAGTTGGTCTAGGACTTAATGAATTACACTGAAGTTTATGATGTAATCCATATGCTAATAAAACCTGTGTGAGGATCTGGCAATATTTGTGCAGCCTGGTTGTTTATCTAGTTGTGAAACTTAATACGATATTTTGAAACAGTTGAATTAATATTAATATTATAATGATTTTGTTGTTAAAATAGGAGTAATATTGTAAAAATGTGTTATTTGTAGAGTTTCTCTAATGGATGTAATGGCTTAAAGTCAAACTTTCTTAGATTTGTTTTACAGGCTGGAGTTTTATAGTACACTCCTGAAGGCATTGTTACAAATCTTTGATGGTTCATGTGTGGGGTTGTCAGAAATTACATGTATTCAACTACGTATATTTTTGTAGAACTTGCAAAGGGTCCTTTGGCTTTTGCAGTGGCATGAGTTAAAAATTATATAGAGACTCAAAATGTACTCTTTGATAATGCTTCAATAAAACTCCCCAAAAAAGTAGCCATGTGTTTTTCACTTTGGCTGCTGAGCAAGTGAGCAATTAGAGTTTGATTAGATTTTCCAAATGGTTAAATTCTCAACATTATAATAGCTTTTAAGTGGCTATAGGTTAGAAAGCAGTCATACTGCTTGTATAACATGGGTTTATATATTGTAGAATATAGTTAGTCCACAAAGAGCGGTAAACCTCAGAACTGACACAGGTCAACTGATCGCAGCCTGTCCAGAAAGAAAATCTAGTGGAGCTCACTTTTAGGAAAAAAGAATAAAACTAGGTAAATAAATAAATAATTAAAAAATAAGACTATAAATGTCCAAAGTGTTGTGCTGTCACACGTAAATCCTGGTGGGAACATTGAAAAAATCTTGGCTGCAGAAAGATGTCAAAAAAACACAAAAGAAATACATGAGTGGAGCAGAAGTGAAGTCAGGCTGACAACCAAAGGAAAAATGGAGTGAATGTTCACAGTGGGAGACAATGATGCGCAAACACAGTAAACATAAAACACAAGGAGAAGAAGAACAGACGATCTGAACCTGAACTAGTCTGCTCTGTGATGAGTTTTGAGTAACTGTCAGTGAACGTCTCACCACCCACACCTCCAGATCATCACATTAACTCCCTGCCACAGACACAGCAAGGGCTTAGATAGGAAGTTGACATGTTTGATCGGTTGATTCAGTGATGATCAACATCTGATGGCATTCAGCTGGGTCACATGATGCTCTGCATCTCACCACCTGACAAATTTTGGTAAACTGTTTGATTTAAGGAAAAAGATGGAGACCCTGAACCCTTCGACAAGAATTCAGTAATTAAAAACTGACTCCATTGAAACATCATTTATAACTCATTTTAATTTATCTATCATACACATAATTTTTATTTATTGGTTTACTTTACCCACTTTACTTGTGTTAACAAAAATAATGACAATAATATTTCAAATTTTTTTTACAGTGAAAATGAGACCATGAATAAAAAATTAAGTAATGGAGAACAATACACTGATCTACATTTGCTTCCTGTGCACTGTAAACCTGAGTTTAACAGAATTTAGGGAAACTGATATGACCCAGTGTCTTTTGTTTTGAGTGTCAAATTCTGTTAATGTTACTGTTTGATTCTTAGTTCTTTGGAGTTTTGAGTTTTTGTACCTTTTTATATTTCTTGGTTGGGGTGTCTTATTTGCCTCCTCAGACCTCCCTAGTTCATTTATCTGAGTTATGTTCTTGGTTATGGTTATTTGTTTCCAATTTCTGTCTGTCATGTTTATTCATTTCCTGTTTTGTTTTGTCAGCCGCTTGTCTCATGTTTATTGTGTTGGGTTTAGCTTCCTTGGGCTTGTCTTCTGTGATTCAGCTGTTTGTGTGTGTGTGTGTGTGTGTGTGTGTGTGTGTGTGTGTACATTTTAACCAGTCCTTAATTTGGGATACTTTAAAACACCTGCTTGAGTGTTCACTCTTGGTTTTATGGTTGGAATCAGGTTTAGGTAATAGGGTAGGCAGCCTGGGAGTCTCACAAAACTTCACAAAAATGTTTTGTGTGTGATGGTATATTTACAGTTCAGCCACAGAATCTGAATCTACTAAGAAAATAACAAATTTCTCTGCTTCCTGTTTTAAACTGAAAGATCACTTCCTGTTTAAAATCAGAAGTTTTCATCATAATCTAAAAGGTTAATGAGCTATTCACAGTCCAACCTGATGTAAACTACACATTTTTCACATTTATATTAATGTCACAGATGACTCTTCTTGTGGATCACATTGTTTTTACTGAAACTGGGTGTTTTTGTACAGTAGAGCTGCCATCTGTTCCTGTTACAGCTGATCTGACTCACCTCTTGTCTTTTGTCCTTCCCCAGCTCCTGTTAACCCACATCTCAGTAAGTACCTGTCCACACTGATACACACAGTCACACACTAGGCTGCACTCAAGTTTAAAACAGCACATTTCCAAATGAAGTTCGATGTTGGGATCCTGATTTAAGATGGATTTCTGGTTCTACATTAAGGATTTAGCCATTATGTTGAGAGTGTAAAAAGAAAAATTTCCTTTTCAGATACCTCCCACCTGACCCCCTTATAGCTGATATTTATTTATGTATTTATTGTATCATAACTTTAGCATATCTAATGAAGCTAGCAAAATTTCACCTTCACACTGTGAAAACTGTCCAAGCTACAGGCCCTCAAAATCCACTGGGATGGTTTCAAATTTGAACATATTAAGTCCTGTTTTTCCCCAACATTTTTGATACCTCATAACTTCTTGTGGTCTCTGAGGGTTATTTTGGGTTATTTTTGGAGTTTTCTGGTTGTTGCTTTTTTTGTGGGAATTTTAATTTGTTTTTCAGTTATTCTAGAGCACCAGTTTTTGATTATTGTATGTCTGAGTTTTATTCCTGTTTGTTTCCACAATAATTCTAGCATTCTAAGTCTGAGTGTCTGTTATTTTAGAACTGTAGTTACTGGTTAGGTAGTCTTGGAATTTAATTATATTTAGCTTTTCTGTTTTTCTTGTGTTTTTGGTTTATAATTCTAGCCTCCCCGGTCTCTGTGTGTAGTTTAGTTTTCTTCGTCAATTTCTTGTTTTCTGTTTTATTTTGTTTTGCTTTGCATTTAGTTTTGCTTCCTCCTTTGTCCTTGCAGCTTCATGAAGTCTAGGTGGATATCTTCTTTTTCAACTTCTATAATAAATGCAGGGTACCATACATTATCTTAGTGGCCACATACTGATCAGTGTTTACTTGTTGCACTGCTGCTGGTGTAATAGTGTTGGTCTGGACAACAGTTGTATTTTCTTCACACTCAGCATACCAATTTTCAGCTTTGTAAGATAAACTGGAATCACATATTTCTTGCATTTAAAAAAATTCTCTTAGTCTTGCCCTGCTAGCAGCAATATTGCTGGCTGAATCATAGAACTGAGTAATTTTGGAGACTTGTGAGTTAAGTCATTTAACCTCCTGAGACCCTGCGTCCACATATGGGGACATTACATCTTGGTTTTGCTGCACCTTATACTTTATTCTGCTCAATAGTATTTCATACTTTGTTAAGTCGTGTTGTTTTTGTTGTGTTATGTTATAAAATAATCCCATTGTCCACGTCTGAGGACATTTTTTTCCATAAAAGTATGTAACAACCATGTAACAAAATACAACTTCCTGTTCAAAGAGGAAGCTTAACTTTTATACATATCAGGGCATCAAATCACAAATATCTAGGAGAAATTAAAAATCCATCACAAATGAGAGCTCGGGTCTCAGGAGGCTATACAGTCGCTGAGGGGTCTGGATGTGATAGCTGTTTGTTTGTTGCAAACTAGCTGTGCTTGCAAGGTGTTTAATCATTTTTCCAGTTCCATCTACTAAGCTTTGGCCAGTTTTCTCTAGCAGACTGTCTTGTGGTAGATATCCTTTGAGAAAACATAAACTGTACAGTTACTCAGATCCATGATGTTTTGGCTGAGTGTTAACTCCTCAAATTGTTAAAATTCGATAATTTTGATAGCAGGAAGGTAACGTTTTGCTGGTTTCATTAGATATAAAGTTCCATTCATCCATCCAACCATTTTCTCCCACTTATCTAGTGCTGGATCGACCAGGGTAGCAGCCTAAGCAGAGAAACCTAGACTTCCCTCTCCCAGGCCAACTGAGAAATATAATCTCTCCAGTATGTTCTGGGTCTGCCCCAGGGCCTCCTCCCAGTAGGACACGCCTGGAACACCTCACCCAAGAGGCGCCCAGGAAGCATCCTAGTCAGAAGCCTGAACCACCTCAACTGGTTCCTTTTGATGTGAAGAAATAGTGGCTCTACTTTGAGCCCCTCCAAAATGACTGCACTCTTCACCCTATCTCCAAGGAAGAAGCTAGCCATTTCCACCACTTGTATCCTTGTTCTTGGTCACCACCCAAAGCTCATGACCATAGGTGAGGGTAGGGATGTAGATCAACAGTTTTGCTGTCTCTTCACCACAACGGACCAGTACAGTATCCGCATCACTGCAGCCGTGGCTCAATCTGTCTGACAATTTTCTGCTCCCCTCTTGTGAACAAGACCCCAAGATACTTAAATTCCTCCACCTGGGGCAGCAACTCATCCCTAACCCAGAATGAGCAGTCCACCCTTTTCTGACTGAGGAACATGGCCTTAGACTTTGAGATGCTAATTCTCTTGCCCGCCTTTTTACACTCGGCTGGGAACCACTTCACTGCAAGCTGGAGGCCACTACCTGATGAAGCCAACAGGACCGCATCACCTGCAAAAAGTAGAGAAGAGATTCCGAAGCCACCAAGGCAGAAGCCTTCTGCCACTTGACTACGCCTAGAAATTCTTTTCATTAAAATTATGAACAGAATCAATGACAAAGGGCAGCCCTGACATAGTCCAGCACCCACAGGAAACGAGCCCAACTTATTGCCAGCAATACCATCAAAGACCTCACTGCAATTGTACAAGGACTGAATGGCTCATAACAATGGCCCAAACACCTCATACTTCCACAGTACCCCCCCACAGGACACCCCATGTATGGTGCCTTCTCCAAGTCCACAAATCACATATAGACTGGATGGGTAAACTCCCACGCATACTCAAATGTCCTTGAGAGAATAAAGATCTGGTCTAGCATTCTGCCACCACTATAAAAACTGCTTTGTACTCCTGAATCTAAGGTTCGACTAATGGATATACTCTCCTTTCCAATCACCTTGCAGCTGCAGCTCTGTGCAGCAGCTTCAACAATGGAGGTGCAGAGAATGGTCCATTCAGACTCAGTTTCCTCAACCTCCCTCAGAATGCTGTTGAAGTTCTGCCGCAGGTGGAAGTTAAAGATCTGGTGGTCTGGGGCCTCTGCCAGGCGTCCCCAGCACACCCTCACTATATGTTTAGGTACTCGGTGGTGCTCAGTTGACAGCTCAGCTCCTCTCTTCACCTGATCTGATATACAATTACAAAATCGATCCTAGAGTTATTATACAAAAGAAATCAGGTTATTCTGAGGTGGTCAGGTGGGAAGTTTTCTCAGAATTAGCTGGTTTTTATATGAAATCGCCCAGCAACTGACATGGAAACAGCCATAGATATGCATCAGTGCAGCAAGTCAGTCATTTTACAGTAACTTCATTAATCCAGATTTAGATTATTTAATATTTATGATGTGTTATTAAGTGATTTTTTTTGGACCATGAAAGTAACAGATAAAGTACAGCTCTGAATTTGACAGTTGAGTTTTAATTATCTGTAAGTTATGTGATTGTATGATATGTACTATATTATACGTAAAGGTTATATTTGTGTGTGGTCTCTGTGTTCAGGGGAGTTCCAGTGTGGTTTCGAGGACGAGGCATTGTGTTTGTTCTCTCAGGACAAAAATGACGTGTTCGACTGGACACGCCACAGTGCTGCCACACGAGACACCAAATATACGCCAAACACGGGACCAAGCTCCGACCACACTGGCTCCAAGCAGGGTACACACAGACACACTTAAAAACACAGCTACGATTCCAAAGGTCATTACATAAATTTCCTGGATACAGTGTCTCCTTAACAAATTGTTCACACACAAATCCAAAACGATTTCAACACACTTTTAAATTAAATGAGAATAATCATCAGGATCATCAGTGGCGCAGTGGGTAGGCGTTCGCCTTACAGTTGCCGGTTCGAGCCCCTGTCCCTGCACTGCGTTGTGTCCTTGGGCAAGACACTTAAACCACATTGCCCAACAGTAGTGCTGGTCTGTGGCTGCATGACCGCAGATGCTCATCTCTGGATGAATGACCATTTTGTTGTGTGCACAATTACAATGAGTTGAATCTAATTATTTACATTTTTCTAAAACAATAAAAACAAAAGTTACTACCAGAATTAAATATAAATATGAAGAACACACAACATTGAGTGAAAAGGTCTAGGTTAAAGCTTTAGCATAATTCACATTCCCTTTTTACATAATATATTCTAGTAAGCAGTCTTTGCACTACACAGCTAACTTTTGAATGCTTAACATATTAAACCCAGTTTACCCAGTTCTTGTAATTATTTACAGACTCATTTTAGATATTTGTCCAGTAGTTGTGGTGACTTTCTTATCTTGGCCTCATAAGGTTAGACACAAATATGTGAATATTGTCCCTGTCTCACAGTGGTAAAGAATCCTTTAACAAAATCCTGGATCAGGATCGTGATCTGGATCCCCACCAAAATTTAATCAACTGTTCCTTGTACCACGCCCAACACATTTTCATTGAAATCCAGGTATCCTGCTAACAGACAGACCAACACGACTGAAAACATAACCTCCCTCCAGCTATCAATGGGTGAGGTAATAAGCAAAATAAAATGGAATGAAATGGCAATGAAATAAGAGAAAAGATGATTAATTGCTAGTGTCACAGGCTGGCTCATGGCCCGTAACAATGAATGAGTGGAGGCAAAGGTATAGGCCAATAGATTAGTTTATTGAAACTTAAACAAATCAAAAGGAAAGATAAATATGCGATGTGACTATGTCAATATGTCCTGTGTATGCAGTGTATGAGTGAGTGGACATGTATGTGGAAATCTGACTGAATATTGCAACCCAAAACCAAACTTAAACAAAAGATAAACCAAAGTTACCTGGAGGAGCAGAGAGGGAAGAATGGTTAGTGGAGCCCTGCTTAAATTAGTGAGCCCAGGTGGCTCCAATTACTCAAGGCCCACCTCTGCCTGCAGGAAGCACCGCCCCTGCAGGTCAGAGGAGGGGCCCTGACACTATATAGTCGAGTTGCATTGCAAGGACTTTTTGCATGAGGCCTGAAAGATTTCTTGCAACTGTCTCTGTGGCAGGGGAGTTGAATCACTACTGTTACTGAACACTGCCTGTTCAGTAAGTGGTGCAGTCAGTTTGTTCACCTATTCCTTGTCTTCCATCTGCTTCCTTCTATTTTTTTCTGCTATTATTCTTTTTTATTGCATTAATTTTCTTGTCAAACCCTTTCTTTTGTTACCTCATCCACAGTTCCTGTCTCACTGAACAAAACATTTAAAGCCTTTTTAAAGCGTTATCGGTCACAGATCCAAAGATGTACCTGTTCTGACTTCCTTCTTGGACAGTATTAATTCAGCTTCTTCAGTTACTAAATTTTCCTGCCTTTTTAGCAGCTAGGCTTCTCTAACTCTACAACTTCTCTACTTTCTTCATCATTGATTTTAAAGTAAATGTGTTTCTTGCATAAAGAAATTGAAGCACTGCAGTATGCAGATTGCAGATACTGGACACGCACCTATCAACTTAAAATATTTTCCTGTGCCGCCCCTCAGTTGATCCTCTGACTGAAACAAAGCATCTTAGCTTCTTTCCCTTTTAAGGCCACCCTCCTTTTAAGATAGCTTTCTTCTGATTGGCTGGTTGAACAGCAGGTGGGTGAGGCTTCAGTGCTCATACAGGTGCCATGTACCTGAGGTGACCATATTAATTTGCATCATACAGATCCAAAAGTAGGAACAAAACTGGAATGGGACTTTCAAATCTGAAATGTAAACATCTGGCTCACAGAGATGACTTGTGCATATATATGACAGGAAATAAGGATAATTGGTCCCCTATAAAAAGATATTAAAAAGTTTTAAATGTATTTTTTGTGTTGGTGTCTGAAATTTATTAACTTAGCCTGTTTGCATTTTGTTGTGGTAACTTCTTTTCCATTGCAGTTGGAAATTTTCTATTCCAGTTTGCAATTCCACTTTCAGTTCTCCCAAAGCTTAAACTGACACAACAAATACAAATGTCGGAACAAGTCAACTAAACTTTCAGGTTTATTTATACATCTGATTTTAGGAGGAGACAGGATTGCAAATGCATCTGTCCTTCACCCAAACCGCTCTGTTCATACTCTCTCTGCTCGCAGTGCATTTGTGTCTGTTTGGTATTTTCTTGTTTCATGCTATCGCCTGCAGCTCTGACAGCAGGAGAACAACTGCGGATTAAAACTGACACTGACTGTTAATCATCTCATTGAACTGTTCAACAGGGACCGAACCGTTGCTAATACATGCCACTGAGGACAGGTGACACCCACCATCAACAAAACAAAAGGCTGAAAACAAAAAAGAGGCAAAGCAGTCTGAGGAGTGCTCACTGACTGAATGAGAGCAGTGTGATGGACACACTGCAGAGTTTTGTTCTGCATTGGATAAAATAGTTTGTTTCCATAGTGTAGTGTTTGGGGAAAAGCCACGCCGGAGACTGTTCTAAAAAACTGTCACTGAAAGGAATCAAAGATTTGAAAAAGGCAGAGAAAGGGGATTAAAAAAGAAATTTTATTTTAGGAATTATAATGCCAGAAAAAATAAACTTGAAAATGAATTCAAATGGTGAGATCAAAAATTTATGCTGCCAAAATATGAGATTTCCATACCAGATTGGTTGGGACCCAGGTTAAAACAACAACCGCCTCCGGTGCTGCTGGCTAACGGGGTGCCGGTGGAAACTGTGCTACTGTTGGCTGAAAACAAAAGAAATGGAGAGGGGGAAGGCATGTTATGAGGCAGCAAGAGAGATGAAAAGGCAGGAATGTGTAGGTGAGAGTAGGGACTTTAAATGTAATGTTAAGGGAGAGAGCTGGCTGTTATAATAGAGAGAAGGAAAGTAGATGCAGTGCTGTGAAAAACTATTTGCCACCTTCCTGATTTCAATCATGAACAGCCTGTTTGAGGTCATGCCAAAGCATCTCAATCAGATTTAAATCCTGATTTTGACAGGTCACTTCAAAACGTTCACTGATTTTTTTTGAGCGAGTCAAAGGTGGAATTGCTCATGTGTTTCAGATTATTGTCCTCCAACATAACTCAAGTGTGCTTGATCTTCAGGACACATATTGATGGCTTCAGGATTTTCTCATATAGAGAAAAAGTGGTGAGGTGAGGTGAGGTGTGTGGTGGGTTTGAGGCTCTGAGCCCCTTCTTGTTTGCGATAGTGGTGGACACATTGACAGAAGAGGTGTTTGCAGACACCACTGTTATCTGTAGTGAGAGCAGGGACCAGGTGGAAAAGAACCTGGAGAGGTGGAGGTATGCTCTGGAGATGAGGTAGTGAGGGTAGATGGGAATGAGTTTAAATATCTGGGGTCAACCACCCAGAGCAACAGACAGTGCACAAGAGAGGTGAAGAGAGTGCGGGCAGGGTGGAGTGGGTGGAGTTAAGTGTCAGAGGTGATTTGTGACAGAAGGATAACAGCAAGAGTGAAAAGGAAGATTTACAAGATGGTAGTGAGACCGCTGCTTTGGAGACTTTGGCACTAACAAATAAACAATCAAGTTGAAGTTGTTAAGATTTTTGTTGGGAGTGAGCAGGATGGACAGGATTAGAAATGAGTGATCATATACAAATGTATAAAGCTGAAGGAAAAATAGTTGTACTACTTCCTTAAGTAAAGGAGACGCTTCCTTTGTTTCGTCACTATGTCCAACTAGTGGTTAAACCTCTGTTGAAATGGGCACTCTCAAACCTTTCTCCAAGAACAGGTGTTCCAGGGAGAAGTGAAAGTTGCCATTCTACCTGTTATATTGTATCATCAAAATGATTTTTAACCCGTTATATTCATTTAGTTTCATTATGTTACTGTGCATTAGGTTGCATGGTAACATTCAACTCCTAGCTAGCAAAATAAGCAGAAAGAACAAATGGAAAGAAACTTTAACCATCATTGTGTTTTCTTATTTTAGACTACTTTATTTGTCAATTCGTCTAGAACTTTAAATACATAAAAATCTTTATCTGTAAATTTTAAGGACATAAAAACCAGATTGATGAGATGCTACAGTACATTAAACATCTGCTTTCTATGCAGAGATGGGCTGAAATGAAACATGTTTATTTGATGTGATTTAATCAGGCAGAACAACTCACAACTCGGGGAACAAACACCTCTGATATGGTCATTTCATCACTAGAACACAGTGATAAATTGCCACATTTTCCAATGAGGTTTGGCATTTCTTTGTGCCAGACAGGCAGACGAATGTTATCAGGAAAAAGCAGCACATCAGTGTCAGACTGACTTTCACAGCCTGATTACAGAGAGACGTGTCTGACTGAATTATCTTTATACTGTCACACTGACACTGGGTTTGTAAGTAGGCGTAGTAAGCCAGCCTGTCAAACTGTCCAGTGGGCCTTCAGTTATATTAAGATAACTTTAACAGCTGTCCCCAGCTAAAATAGTTTGAAACTAATGATGACAGTTCAGTGTTGAGAGTTTTGTTTATTAATTTACTTCTTACTTCATAACACTTACTAAAAACTGCCAGCTGTCACTGAGCTATTTGTAGAAGCTCCACTGCTTTTGGTTGACAGAAGAAATCATCTCAGCAATCTCAAACATTAAAATACAGTGTGTTGATGGTTTGGTGCCACTCAAAGAGAAACAGAAATTAAGGTTGTGACTATACTGTGGTTTAGGAGGTAGACCAGGTCATGTACTAATCAGAAGGTTGGTGGATCAATCCCTGGCTGCTCCAGTCTGCATGCCAAGGTATCCTTGGGCAAGATACAACAGTCAAAATGATCCCCTATGAGCAAGCACTTGGCAACAGTGGGAAGGAAAAACTCCCTTTTAACAGGAAGAACCCTCCAGCAGAACCAGGCTCAAGGAGGGGCAGTCATCTCCCGCTACCAGTTGGGGCTGAGGGGAGAGAGACAGGACGTGCTGTGGAAGAGAGCCAGAGATTAATAATTACTAATGATTAAATGCAGAGTGGGGCACAAACAGAGTAAAAAGAGGTGAGTGAAATATAAATACTTAGTGCATTATTTAAATTTTAGATATATTGCACAAATGCAAGAAAGCAGTCCTACAAATGTGTTCAATATTTGCATTGAAGGACATATCCTTGTCAAAAATGACTCCAAGATTTCTCTCAGTGTTACTGGAGGCCAAGGTAATGACATCCAGTTAGACACCATGTTTCTAAGATTTGTGGGGCCGAGTACAAGAACTTCAGTTTTATCTGAATTTAGAAGTATGTCTTTAAGACATTCCTGCAGTTTAACTAATTGACGTGTGTCATCTGGCTTCGTAGATAAATAAAGCTGGGTATCATGTGCATAGCAATAAAAATGTATGCTATGCTTTTTAATAATACTGCCTAAGGGAACCATGTATAATGTAAATAGAATAGGTCCTAGCACAGACCCCTGTGTAACCTTAGTGTGTGAGGAAGACTCCCCATTTACATGAACAAATTTCTATTAGATAAAAATGATCCAAACCACTGCAGTGCAGTACCTTTAATACCTATGGCATGCTCTGATCTCTGTAATAAAATGTTATGGTCAACAGTATCAAAAGCTACACTGAGGTCTAACAGGACAAGCATGATGAATCCACTAAATACATACTAAAAACATGTCTGCACCCTATGGAATCTATATAGTATTTATTACTTCTTTGGCAGATAGATTTATAATGAAAATGCAGCCTCCGCTCTCAGTTTGAAAAAGTGCCCATAACAATGAATCTAGGTTGATGTGAAAAATATTGTATTTCTAAAGCTGATGACAACTATGCTCACTGTAAACACAGTCAAAATGTTAAAATCCAAATCCAGTGATAATCCTTCATCACACCACCTGTCTACTTTCTTCATCTTCCTGACTATCCCGCTTCTCCTTTGTTTGCCATTGCTTCCAAATCTCACCTGAAGTGACACTAAGTTCAGAGTTTTGCGTGCTCATCCTCCACCACATCTTCTCCCTGGTAACACCACTGCAGTTCATGCATTTAGAGCCTCATTGACCTATAAGAAATTTTGCCAGCCACAGATTATTTTGTTGTCACACCACATAACTGGGAGAGCACTTTAGTCTTATTGTATTACCAGCTGGGAGAGCTGGAGGTGTTTATAAGGAAGCCTTGCTGTCAAACTCACCTGTGGATCTCGATAAATGTGCTGGCGATCTCCAAACCTGAACACTTGTGTCCCGTAGCAATTTGTTGGCAGAGAAAAAGCGACACAGCAAAAATATAGACTGTAAGTCACAACCTGTCATTGCCAAAGCTGCTTCAGGAGGGAAGGGGCTAACTAATGTAATGTGATTGGTTGTCAACACCTGGACATCAGACTCTGCCCTGAGGTAGTGGGACAGCATCACTGAGAGAAAAATACACTTGCAGAAAATTCAAAGAGCTGGAGAAGCAGGAAAATCCCAAACCCAGAGCTCTCCATAAGTCTTTAAAAAATATACATTTGTGTATTGTAATGTCCTGAAAGAGCTGCTCACTTTAGTGGGGACGAGTGCATTTGTTGGCAGACTGTTCTCAGTGTTGGATTACTCCGCATCTGGTGATGTAAGTTGAGGCAGCTGGACAGTGTGTGTGAGGCTAAATCATAATGAACTACAGTGGCTGTTTTCTTATGATAAAAGAACATGTCAGCCAGTGTGTTTTAATAGTTTTTAGAAAACAATGGCGCTCTGTGGCACAGAGAAATAAGATACTTGTTTCAAATAGGACTGATTGATTGATCCATCCATCCATCACCCACCTATCCATCTCTACATCCATCCATTCATCCACCATCCATTTTCTTCCACTTATTTAATTCAGGGTTGCTGGGGGTCGGAGCCTATTCCAGTTGATAGTAACATGAAATCAAAATACTGTCAGCTTCATGTATAAAATTACATTGTGTTCAAATAATATCTTAGTTTGACTCATAAATGAAATAAAAACAAATCACAGCTGTTAACCGTTTGTTATAAAAAGGAGAATGAAACCTCTGAAAACAATTTGCATGTAAAACACCCGGACTGGAAATGATGAAACTCCCCATAAAGCTAAATGACTAATCAGGAGAATAAAACTCAAAATTATGAGATATAAACTCAGTTTTGAATAATAGTGACTTTAAAAGTCAAATATTCTAAATTAAGTCAAATATCTGACACAACTAACTTAATGATTTCATCATAAGCCCATATGGAGAGGATGCACACGGGCTTATGTATTTGCTATTCATTTATATTTTTAAGATAATCTAAAATAGGAAAAGAAACACTTTATTTAGCCGTGGTTTGGGAAATTCTTTTGTTACAGCAGTTATTAAAAGTTAAATCACAATAAATCAAGTAATACAACAAAAATAACAAAGAGCTTAACACACGTAGAATGGTATGTAGCTTAATGAATGCAATACAATATACCATACTGGGCAAAAGTTTTGAGCCTGTACCAATGCCTCCACAGGCTTGTTGTGTGCCTCCAACTCCTCTGAACATTTATGTGGACAAACAATTTAGAGTTGCCCAGAGATTTCACAAAATATTAAGCTCATATTTTCATTTGTAATGAAACATGTTTGATTATATTTCAAATCAATACAAAATAGAAGTATCTTAATTAGTGGTCCTAGCCTTTTGGATCCCACTGTATATACACTTCAAGAAGCTTTATCTGCAGAAGTTTTGTCCTCCTTTCTGCTCACAAGTACAATAAAATTTGTTGTAAGCATTTAGATTTACATGCATTAGGTACTCACATCCTGCTCACTCAGATTTGAAAGGTCTAAGTAAAACGTTCCTGGCAAAAGTTGGCAGCCTGAATTGGATTAACAGTAAAACATGGAAAAATAAAAATAGCTCATGTGTGCTCAGAGTTTAATCCCAGAGTAAACAAAGGTTAAAATAACTGCAGGCATACAGCTGACATGTGACAGCGACTGTTTGTTGTTTATCTCCTTTTCATTTTCTCCAAGAAAATCTCTTCCTTTTCTGTGGCTCATTTCCTTTGGAAGATCTCACTCTGCAGAAGAATCTCATTAAAGCGAGCCTCGGGGTAAACTCTGTAAACACGGCCGTGTGTCTCCACACTCGTGTACAGTTTAATTTGTTCGGATTGTTTCCGTGCTGGATGAGCTCGAGGTGGATTTGCTTGCGCTGCTGTTCCTGCAGCACTTTGCAGGACTGTGACATTAGTTTTTACATTTCCTGTCTCAAGGACAAATCTATGCAGATCAATGGGAAGGAAGCCAAGGCAAGGTTATAGGTTCAATTCCCTGTACAGCTGCAGAGGTCAAAGGAAATTCCCTGGAGAATTTTGCCCTTCGGTGCTAATTTTCTTTAACTGCTGATTCTTTATCTCTCTGTTTGTTTTAATATTCAAATGGTTCTTCCAAAAGAGGAATGAGACATGCTGTATGAAGCGCTTTGAGTGCTCAAGTAGAAAAGGGCTATATAAGAACCAGTCTGTTTAGCGTAAGAGTTTTAATCATTCATTAGTTTCTAAGCCCTCAACCTGACCTCTGACCCGGCCTGTGTTGTTGTCAGGTTTCTACATGTACATAGAGACGTCGAGGCCAAGGCTGGAGGGCGACGCGGCCCGACTGCTGTCCCCAACATTCAACATGAACTCCAAGAGCTCCTCCTCGTCTGTCAGCAACAACCCCACCTACTGCTTTGCTTTCTATTATCACATGTATGGGAAACACATAGGTGAGAGTGAAGTAGAAAGCCACATGCCTCAAGTACATAAGTACAATTAAAATAACCTTAAACAGTGCTGCTTGATGTCTTGTAGGTGCTCTGAACATTTTCCTGCGTCAGAAAGGTCAGGCGGTGACAGATACCTTGGTCTGGAGCCTCACCGGTAACCAAGGAGACCGCTGGCGTCAAGGCAAGGTCAAGATCCACCCAACCACAGCCTTTCAGGTACAGACCACACTAATCCTCACAGACTACACAGTTTACTGCAGACCACCCCGACATGACAACAATCAGCACCCAGCCTACTATAGACCATACCGACTTTCTTAGAGACCACCCCTACTCTGTCACATGCAACACCAACTGCACAGGGTGGCTGTGGCTCAGGATTTGATTCGACCCCTGGCTGCTCCACTCAGCATGCCAAAGTGTCCTTGGGCAAGATAATGAACCCTGTGTTGTTGTTGTGTGAATGTTTGATAGAAAGAATTTAGATGTATGTAAGTGCTTGTATGAGTGTGTGTGAATGAGACATGCTGTATAAGGTGCTTTTTTACACAGATTTTCAGAGTTTTATTTAAACACTGACACAGAGTAAATGTTTCAGAACTGACGGTCTGACTGCTGCATTGCTGTCCATAGAGTCACAGAGTTAGAGGGATGGAGACTGTAGATTTTACTGTGAGCTGACAGAATCTCTCTCTCTGTCTTTATATATTGATTAGTGAATGACTGTAAAAGTGTTTGTAAGGAAAAAAAATGCAGATTACCTTTGATAGTGACTTAATTAATGAGGAAATTAAACCAAGCATCAGTCAGCTGGTTCAGGTGCAGCAGGAGGGGTCTGAGAGAAACTCAGAGTTTCTCTGCCAGCGAGCAGGTGAAGCTCACTAACTCACTCAGAGCTGAAGTCTTTCTAGAACACAAAATCTGGAGTTTTCCTCATCTCAGGGTTAACAAACTCAGAGTTGTTATCCTGAAATAGTGCCCTGACCACATGACACATACTGAAAACAGTGTACTATAAACACCAAGATTTCTAGAGACCCCACCTACACTTACTTCCTCACAAAACATACCCCAGGCTTCCTTTCACTCTGTGTCTCTGCAGATGGTGATAGAGGGAGTCAGAGGCTCTGGTATTGAGGGAGATATTGCTATCGACGATGTCACCATTGAGGAGGGAGAATGTAAAGACCCCCCTCCCAACAGTGAGTATGATTACAGTGTCGATACAGAAATGCTAAACACTTTTTCTTTATTATTTTACTCTCATATAGAGTTGTGAGCACATCCCTTTTTTTTATTTTAGTGAAACTTTTATTTATATCAGCGGCCCCTTAAAATACACAAAATTAATACTAATTCATCCTTAATTTCCAATTTCCATATCTTCATGACTTGTAGCAGCCCAGTTGATTAATACGCTTCAAGCTTCAGCCTCCTTTTTGAATTTAAGCTAAGTTTAACCAAATTGACAGAAAATGGGCAAAAGTGTTGTACATGAACCAAGCTGCATTAAAAGTCCAAATTTTGAATCTGTTACATCTTAGATTTCTGTGTGTAACGCAAGATCCTGCAGCTGCCACTTAGTTCACACAGTTTAAATGCTCAGTTTGATTTTAAATGTGATTTCAGTGTTGCTGCCACGGCATTTCCACCTGTCATTCATCCACGTGTGCTCTCTTTCTTTCTCTCTTTTTTCTGCACAGATCTGAGGTCACTTGCTCCACCCTCATCGCCACATATATGGCAGCTCTGCGTCACTCTGATTCTGGCTCTGATTGGCCAGCAGAGGTGACCCCCTCCCTCCCTTTTGGACATCCAATCCTTTGACTCTTTGCCCACCTATTCCATCATTCCCAACATTTAACCACCCTTCATCCCTCTACTACCAAAGATATAGGCAGAGCCGAGATGGCTAATGCAAGAGGTCATGTGATGATTTGGTAAAATGAGAGCTGAGGTTTAAAGTTTTATTTCAATGAGCTCCTCTTCTTGTCTCTCACTTCACAGTAATCTGTTTTAGACAGATATCAGCTGAGCTGAGCTTCGAGACTGGAAGCAGGGGGAAACTGCTAGCCTACTGCAGCTCCATCAGAAGAGAATTTTAAAAAATCCACCTTTAAACAACAGCAATACTGTCTGGTTACACACCATATTTCTCTACTTGTACCATTAAAAGCATGCATTTTGTAAATAAGACTTTATTTAGCATTAAATTATACAGGGAATGACGTTTGTTTATCTTCCTGTTTACTGCTGGACTTTCTTTGTTTTGTTCAACTTAGATGAGCTACACGCTTTATTTTTCTGTGGTTTTCTGATGTGTCTTCCATGCAGATGCAGTAGGGGGGCCTTTTAATCCCCAAAGACATTCCTCAGGTCGGCTTTATTACAGGTGTAGTTCTTTTTTTTTATAACCGCTTTATTTCAAAGCAGCATTTTCTTTCATATTGGGGGCTTTTGATGCTCTGCAGATGAAGCTGTACGTGTGGCTGCTGATGAGGAAAAGGAATTAGTTTTAGTGTCATTTATTAGATCATTTCAAAGCAGAACCAGAGCATCAAAATGACACTAACATTTATATGAGTCCGACTCAATCTTTATTTCTGGCACTTTTATGAATTTAACCAAGGATCCATATGACGGGTAACACTCTACATGATGGTAATTTTATAGGCAGTTCAAACTCTGAATCATGTCCCCATCCTGCCAGCAGGCCCTGGTTATTAGTGCCAGTCCAACATTATAAACACAAGTAGTTTTCCTGCAGAAATGTCATACATGTGAAGCCAGAAGCTCTGAGAAGCACTCCTGGATAATGTTGCCATTCAGCTCCAGCGAGCACGTGTGCAGAAGAGTAACCAAAAAGACAGATTAAGAAAAACCTTCTTTTAACTGCTCCGTCATTAACAAGGGTTCACCACAGCAAACTCAAATCAATTTTATTTATCAAGCCGACCGGTCCTAGTATTTGATTTGACAGAGATGTATTTATTTAACATCAGACGCCCTTCCTGACACAACCTTACCAGGAATGTGTTTCCTCCTGCTCTTGAATCAGCGATCTTTCACATGTGAGGTCATTTTAACCACGACACTATGGAGTAACCAACAAATAACACTCTGAAAGTCTTTAGTTTGTCCCGGATCAAAACCACTTCAGTTGTCCGTCCACTCATCTGCAAAAGATTTGTGCATTAACTTGGCTACAGTAACCACATGTTTGTGACTGTGATTTTTGATTGATGATCAGTGATTTGGATGTGATATGCATCCATCTATAATATCTAGCAGCTCTGTGCAAGACAGTAGAAATATGAAATGCATCATTCGGGCCTGAGAGGGAATAAATACAGCTCTGGCATCTTTAACTGACTGAGATACTTTATAAATGTTTCTATACAGCAACAGTATTATTATATGTGCTCTTCTGCTGATGTGCAGGAAAGTCATTAAGAGCACATTACTGAAAGTGGCAATCTAGGAAAAGGGAAAACATCTTACTAGTGGTAGCTAAAAAGAAATAGCTAAAGTTAAAGCACACATCTAAACACATTGCAACACACCCGCTAAAATGACCCACATGCACTAAAATGCTGCCCATGGTTATATGCCTGAAGTTTTCCTTAAAATTAGCAGAGTAATTGCAAAATGTACCTTAAAAGTAGGAATAGCTACTATTCAGTCAACCACAGAACAGATACTTTATTCAGTCTTCACTGCCAACATCACAGTGTGTTATTCTGTTTTTACACAAGCCCTGAGAGCTTGCAAAACACAGGTAACCTACAGCTTAGTACTGCCCCTGAATGCCTCCTGCTCTGGAGTTTTTATGTGGATAGCCAGAGTCTGCCATCAACCATATGCAGCTTTATGTCTCTGTTTCCAGTCTGTAGAGTTTTCTACAGTGAAGCTCTTTAAAATTTCAGGCACCAAGAACAGTATTAGAAGAGAGGATAGTCACCGCTTGAATGTCAACCTTTCTCCCTGTCCCACCTTTTCCACTCATTTTTCACGTTCCCATTAATCCATTCTTCCCCTGAGCACATCAGCAGTACTGTACTGTGAGATGGACCGGCAAATGGTTGTCTCTCTCTCTTTCTATATATATACATATATATATATATATATATATATATATATATATATATATATATATATATATATATATATATATATATATATATATATATATATATATATATATATTTTTTTTTTTTTTTTTGGGAGGGCAGGTGGAGCAAATGGCATTTTAAAAACAAAGTAGTTTCAGAGCCTACTTTGACATCTGTCTGTCTGTGGCAGACCGAGGAGGAGAGGTCAGCATCTGCCATCAAGTGCCTTCAGATTCACAGAGGGAAAGTTGGCTGGGCCAGGGGCTGCCAGCCTTTGTCACAGAAGCAAAGAATCAAACATCTTTCTGTCTTAATGACTGGAGTGAACATAAAACATCCTCCGGTTTGATTTTATGCAGAGAAACATTTTCTTTCTTTTTCTTTTCTTGGAGATGAAAATATTGGATTTTGAGCAAACATAAGCCATGTTGAATGGCATTTTTAAAAAAGGCACCAACAAAGAAGCCATGGACAAGGAAACTGACTCTGGATACAGGACAGGACATCTGATTTATTTAACTACTTAACTAAAAGAACAATCATCACCTAACGATATGCTACTTGTGTTGGACAGTTTTCATCCCTAATCCAACGGGATTCCAGCGTTGGTGTTTCGGAACCATTTTAGTATTACAAAATAAAAGTTTCCTGAAGGAGCCGAAGACTTTGCTACCTGAGACCATCAGTTACCTTAAACTCCAAAATTATCTAAAGATTTTGAACAAATGAAAGAAGAAAAACATGTAAAATCAAATCCTATATTGTTCTTATGATAGTATAAAAATGGTGTCGGGGGAGGAGAGGGTGTTTACACCTCTCAGCTCTTAACCATCTGTTTTTATTTTGTTGGTTTTAACAGGTGTGGGGGTTTTAACTGAATTTTTGTTTTGGGTTTCAAGATTTTTATTGAATCTATAAAAAATATTAAAGAAAATTTTAAACTACAAAGCATTTTCTATCCTAAAAAAAATTTGTCATCATGTTTTAACTGAAGTTCATGGTGATAAAATATTTCTAAGGATCTATTTAAAAAGCACAAAAGACCGATGTTTATTTAACAGAATCAACACATATACAACACATCTGCACACCTATGGGGAAATTTCTTGATTCATCGCCTCTGCATTCTATATGGTATGGAAGCCCATTTCTGCCAGGAAAATGGTTACAAAATTAGCATGATAAAACACTGAAATGCTTATAATTTGTCATTTACAATTTTTTTTTTTACTTTTGTTACTTTTTTGACATCATAGGTTATTTACTTATCATCTCCTAATTATTCTGCTAAGGAACTGAAAAATAATGGATTACAAGTTAGCGTGATCTAACAAACAAAAAAAAGAAAAGCCAAGTTTGTTCACTTTCTGCATGGGTATTATCTCTGTATTGTAAGTAGCAGTTTTGGTTTAAGTTCATCAGAGGTCATAATTTTGACTCATTAGACCCCGGCTTAACCCTGTTACACTGAGCGTGTTGTCACTGAGACGATGTTTTTCTGCAACAGTGCAATGAAATTAGCCCAATAACCACATGTTGTCTGTGAAGTGCAATTTCTCAGATTTCAGAAACCATTTGGATTTTTCCAATAGGACAACCTGGCACTTAATTGCAGTAATGCAAAGTGCATTTGTGCAAGCATGTCCACAATGATAGCTCAGTGTTAGAGTTCTTTTTTTTTTAAAGTACAACTTGTATTTCAAAAGTGGTCCTTTCTTACTTATTTCTGTAATCTGGCTTAATTTCACCATTTTGAGTTTAAATTATGCGTTTTCGTTTATACTTGTTGAGTTCATTTACATTTTTTTTTAAGGGCTGTCTTGATTTTTGAATTGAAAAACACACATTTCTATTGCTTTCCAATTTTATTTAAAAGTCATAGTTTATTTTCATGTTTTTGATTTTTACTATGGCATTACTGACATGTAAGTATTTTGATTTGCTCTCACAACTGTGACTTTTTTTTTTTGTTGCACAAACTGTACATCAGCTGGAACTCATCCTGCCACAGATGTAGCTGCCACCTTGATCATGTGGTTTCACAACACATCAGAAAAAAATCCTTCTTGAAAAAGTTAACCTAAATATATAATGAGAGCACGCTTTGAATGTATATGACAAATGACAAATTTTCTGAATGGATCAGGATATGTGTAGGGAAATTTTTTTGATCAAATGAAAATGTGTATACATATATATATATATATATATATATATATATATATATATATATATATATATATATATATATATATATATATATATACATTTTCGTTTGATCAAAAAAATATATATATATATATATATATATATATATATATATATATATATAATGATTCACTGTCTTTAATAATTTAATTTAAAAATAAAAGATACAAGTTTTTCAGTACGCAAAAGTGATAAAGTTGCAAGGAAGAGTGAGAAAGCCTTATTTCCATCTCAGCCACTGTTCCTCACACTCTTACTGTGTGAGTCCGTGTCACACTGTTATTGAACTTGGACCATAAGCTAGCAGAGGATCCACAAGATGAATGCTTCCTCCAGATAAATTTAATTTTTCTTCAGTGTTTTGTTGATTTCTTTTTCTCCCTGTGGTGACTTTTCTTCTTTCTGTGTGTGTTACCACTGCAGCTAATGATCAGATTATTATTTCAGCCCCTCTGGGTATCAGTTTTTTCTCTACTGCATCATAATCATATTAACTCGAAATGACTGGTTGCCACTGAAGAACACCTCTGGGTTTATGTATTTGTTTTCCACATATATTGAACAGTGTTCATATTCCCTATTCTACAAACGTTTTACAGAAAGAGGCCTCGTTTAATCAAAAAGAGATCAGTTTATATAAATATATACATATATTATTATGTTATACTTCAACTTCAACACTTTGAAAGAAAATTTGTAGACAGCTTGGACAAGGAAAAAGCTACACTTATACATGTTAGAAAAAAAATCTCAAGTTTTGACATACATGTCAAATGTTTTCTGTCACCATCACATTTTTACCTTATGATATAGCAATACTTCAATAAACATGGACACATGACTTAGTCTGTACAGGAATATCATCCATTTAAATGTATTTGAAATGCATTACAGATGACAGGGGAAACATAGAGACTGTTGTGAAACAAGACTTGCAACAATGATCAATTAAGACAAGTCACAGAACATAATACTTAATGTGATTTGACTGATGTGTTGACTCATTCAGGTTGAAATTGGACAAAATGCTTCAATTTCTACTGATTTTAAACAGCTAATGCTTTGTTTGGGTGTGATCCAGAGACTTTCTGAATTCTTCAATGTAGGATATTCTTTTTCTGGAAATTTTTCATAGTCATTGTGGTCCGAGAGCTTCAGCACTTTATGAATAATTTTATTTATAAATACAAAGTATAGAGCCTGTCAGCAGCCACATAGGGTTAAAATATTCCAAGACTCCATTTTACTACATTAGTTACATTTAAGTAATATTTTTTCTAGCCTTTCTGTTCTTGAGGTTTATTAATATTTTGCACCTTATGGTTATGACAGTTTCTATTTATTTTACAATCGGATACTATTATCCGTATCTCCTGAACAGGCTGAATTGATTTTTCTTAACCACTGAACATCAGCCACCTTGTTTTCCTTGTTTGATCAGGTGTTTTTGTGTTGGCGACCTCACTGGTGAATTCCTTCTGTCTGATGTATCAAACTATTGATTTGCCCACTCTCCGATGGATTTGTTTTGTACTTGCAGCCTGAGGTGGGCCTGTTTCATTTTCATTGTGATCTCTTTTGACCATTTTAGGTTATCAGCAACCGCTGCATACTTTAAAGAAATAACAACAGAATAGCCCACATCTGTCCATGAAACAAGCTTTAAGGCTCAAATATGTCTGAACCACTGAAAACAGGAGACTTGTCTATAAAATAATTGTAATTCATCAATGGTTATTGCATTAGCTTTGTTTAAATCCTTAAAGCTAAATGTTTCAGTGCTCATGCTTTAATTATAACTGCAAAAATGATTGGGCAGGTAGATAAAGATTTTTGATGGAAAAAGCAACAGCTTTGGGTTCACTGTAATTATAGCAGCTCATATGCACATTATACAGAAACTCAGAGCATACACTTTATTAGACTCACATAGACAATAAAGGACTCAAAGTAGCAGTCCAAATTTTCCAGTTTTTATCCCCTCCTCTCCTTCGGACTTGATTATTTTGGTCCAGGTTCAGGCCCAGATTCTCCAAAAGTGTGGGAAAATGCAAACGCCTTGATCCACACTAATCCACAATCCACCCAGCAGAATGTTTTACATCCATTTAGTTTGAGTTTTGGCTTGGCCTCAGCTGAAGTCCAACTGAAGATATAATTTTCTGATCTATTTCCACATGAATATGGATGTCACCAAGGCTGCGGTCTGCAATTAAGTTAGGAAACCCTGCACGCTGGTTTATCTTATATGCAGACGATATAGCATTGTTTCTATCCAGTTTGGTGCAATCCATACAAACAATTTGAAATGTTATTAAAACATTGATCTCTGTGCCAGTATAACTCACTGGGTAGAGCAGACAACCCTTGTGATGTAAGGCTATTGCAGAGGCTCAGGTTTGAATCCACCCTGGGCCATTTACTGTGTGTCTTCTCCTACTCACCCTCCCAGCTTTCCTCTCCACTGTTCTATCATAATAAAGGCTAA